>OZ034968.1:56423398-56615898 GCA_964030785.1 Siderastrea siderea
CAAGGTGTGAAGAAAAGTGACGCATTGATCAATCATTGTCACTAATTCCACTGCAAAAGAAAATAGTAACATAGATTCAAACTACCGAATAGAGAAAGGAAATGTTTGCCGAGATTTCTCAGCTTATGTTTTCTGATATAATTTTCGCGTTTACCGAAGTGGCTGAAATGAAGACAAAAAATAGCAAAAAATGCACTTTATTTTGAACTGAAATGCTCTCGCGGTGCGTTATCAATCGTCGACAAAATAGAGAACTGGACAAACACCAAGAAAAAAAAACTACTTCCGTCGATGAGAAAGGGAAAGTTGAAGAGGAACAGTACTGAATATTGCTTACAGAGCAATTTGCGAACCTAGAAGGGATTCATGGCGCAGTGGACGTTGCAAGGGTTTCAACGACAGAAAAGGATTAATGTTTTTTTTCTCCACCTGCGACCCAGGGAGAAAAATCACTTTGAATCGAAGTTGAATTAAGGAGAAATTACAACTGAACGTCACTGAGACACAAATCTAAGTTGTTTCAGAGTGCCTGATTTCTTAGGACGAAAAGAAACTGTATAAATTGAAATAAGCATTTAGTGCTGTGTTTACCAATTGTTTCATCGTCAGGTCAGTCACTTGTTCTTAAAATTTGACAATTAGTAGGTTTTATGCGGAAGGCTTTGACTCCAAAATATTGAGACAAGACAAAACAAAGCACAGTAAAATGGGAGAGAAGCATTTAATAAAAATTTTCACACTTTTATGGCGAGTCAGCACAAAAATCATGCAACAGTCTGAACAACAAGCATTGAACAAATTCAGTACCAGAAAGGGCGACATTTTTTGGCTATACCACGCAAAATTCGGCACTGGTTTACCTGTACTCGTTGTAGCTCTATTTATGTTCCAGCAGCTCCAAATCTTCAGATACAAATCGGATGCCATGTAAAATACGTTGAATCGCTTTCACAGTTGTCTGAGAGTTGCTTTTGCCATTACGTCCGCAGGCTCCAAACCAGGGCGGAAAAAGGTTGGGCGATGAAACGAGCGTGTCCGAGCAAAAAGGTGTGATGCAGTGGACTGGAATCGAATTGGGTGCCAGACAAAAATTCAAAATTCAAAGATCCAAATTCAAAATCCTAATAATCTATTAATAGTTTCCGAAAACCGTTAACTTTGGGTTATTTTTTCTTTGTCTTTTCCGCCTTAATCAATGCTAAAAAAACTGTCTAAAAACGAGCAGAGCAAAGTAAAAAGATGGAAAATGGCGTTTGGATGACGCGTGGCATGACGCGTATTTATAATTCGTGCAGCTCGTGCAAGGTTAAACAGGACACGTCCCTAGTTAATTAATTAAATCAAATCAACATTAACACTGCGCTTCTTCTTCTTTTTCCCCAAACCTCTCCTATGCTTGTCTGTTTCTTTAGGCACTACAAACAGAATTGCTCCTCAGTTTAGACGGTTTTCTTTGCTTTGTTTTTGTGAGATAAAGGGAGGAGAAATCTGCAAATTTAATTTCACTTTTAATTTGTTTACATACAGTTGGCGGCGTTGCGACGAATCATCGCCATGGCGCGTTGCAAGGAGGCAAAGTTTAAAGTTGCAAAACGCCACTATCTCCAAATATCTCCAGCTAATTTTTTATTATGTCATGTAAAATTTATCGGCCTTTAATATATGTAAGAATTAGGGTGGAGTAATTTGGAGCTTTTTTAAAAGAGACGAGGAAAGACAACCATGTCATGTTTTTCGGCAAGAGCAAGCATTCGACGCACTCAAATTGAGCGCATTTTTCGGGAACTTACTGTGAAAAAGATCGACTAATGTCCATGCAGACATAAGCATTGTAAGCTGCGAGCCAGGACTGTGAAAAAACGTTTTAATCATAGTGCACGGCTGGCTGAAAAATAAAGAAAGAAAATGAGATTTCCGGTTTGTTGAAAGGTAAATTTTGCCGGCCAGCAAACGCACCGGAAGCGCGGAAAGAGCGCTGGTGCCAGTCCTTCTCCGCATCACACATCGCTTGAAGAGCGGACTGCTCGTTTCATCGCCCAACCTTTTCCCGCCCTGCTCCAAACTGAGAACAACTGCGTTTTGTGGTTTGCGTTTAAAAAAGTAAGATGGTGAATTCTAATGTTCCTCACCTCCGTAGTCTTGTTTCAGTGAGCTGCATAGAAATTATCGTTCAAGTTACAATAGTTGAATTCTGTCTTCAGTTCGATCAAACAAACACATGATGGCTCCGTTGTCAGCGTTGTGCGAACGGAGCGATTACAAACTCGTTCGTTTGAACTCCCGCAGCTATAACGGTGAGATCGTACAGCTGCAATCCGCTTTGAACGATGATTACAACAATTTTTCAGGAAACGCATTTCAGAGCCCACAATTTGAAGATTTTTCCCAAACCTTATGCTCGTTCACTTCGGAGCAGTTTCATTGATTCATTCAGCTCCGTTCACTTCGGAGCAGTTTCATTGATTCATTCAGCTCCGCAAAGAACGCTGCAACACTTGGCAAGGTTTTGGCGCCTTTTTCGGTCAGTCATGTGATCGCGGTCGATTCTTGTTTCCTTTTATCTCGGACTTTCTCTCTCTTTTCTTCTCTTTCTCTGTTTTATAGCATTAGCCCTTTTCACGGTTACGTTTTCTTATTTTAATTACAATGTCTTTGTACGTGGATGTGAGGCAATTTCGGGCAATTTTGCACTTTTTGCCCGAAATTGCCTCATATCCACGTTCAAATATATTGTAATGCAAATGAGAAAATTTAATGCATGGTTCAATTTTACCTGTTACCACCCCCCCGGGCAACCCCCGGGACAAGTCCAGCCCTTCGGGTCCGGGGGTGGGGAATTGTTTGAAACGGTTTTGTCCCGGGGGTAGGGGGGCGGGGCAAATCGAAAATAACTTCTCGTTTTTTTTGTGAAGCACGTCACTAGCTTATCACTTCTCAATTGACACAATGGCGCCGGACTGCGTAGAGAAGACTGCCTATTTCCAGGGACAATTGTTGTCGAAAAAAAAAAAAAAAACAAGCAAACAAAACCAGTAGTTTCACTAGCAACCTTTGTGGCATCCCAGGTGTTAATGTATGGAATCCCAAGCTAATGGGTTCCCAAGTCTCCACTAAAAATAGTGGGAATAAGGAGGGGAGAAGTATGTATGTGGAAGGGGAAATGTTGTATGTACATGTCAAATAAAATAATAAATGTACTAGCGTTGAGGGACCAACAAACTGCAGTGCAGCCAACGTGCATCACAAGGCAGTACTAAAAAGTGTGAAATGAAATAAAACTCTGCACTAACGTTGAGGGACCAACAAACTGCAATGCAGCCACGTCTACCACAAGGTAGTGCAGGAAATGGCAAAAGTAACAGAAATAACTGAGTAAAATTAAAACAAAGATAAAATTTGCACTAGCGTTGAGGGACCAACAGACTGCGATGCAGCCACGTCCAACACAAGGCAGCACAAATGAAATGAAATAATAAAATGAATAAAATCAAATAAAATATTAAGTAATTGTTACCAAAATAAAATTTGAAATTTAGCACAGAATAATAAAATAGTAGTAATAACAAAACATTTAATAAGAATATCTTAAAACATCATTAAGGTTTAGCTTGTATGTTAAAACCTACAAACAGTTTTATGTTATGTTATATTACAGGTTTAAGGTTTAAAGTTGGGAAAAGGCTTTAGGTTAGAGGGTAGGGAAAGGATTTCCTTGGTTGGTTTAAGCTGAGAGTAGTGTAAACTATCCCTAAGGGGAAAATTTAAGGTAAGGGGGCAAGGCAAAATTGCTTTTTGGTTTAAATTTGAGTTTAGATTAAGGTTTATGGATTCGCGTTAGACCTGAGGGCAAGTAAAAATTTAAATTTGGAGGTAAAAATTATTTCATGTAGTAGAAAAATAGCTTAACTTGTGGGGTTGGTTGAGGTTTTGTAAGGTGGGGAAGGGTTAGGTTAAAATGTTGTAATGTTGCATATACATGTAATGTACATGAGTAGGAGTAATCTTGATATATTACTTATTTTTCGTTCTTCTGTTTTAGATTTTAAAAATACTTTTTATTCCAGAAAAAAATGCAATAAGAATGGTGAAACATTCACGGTAACTTTAATCAATGTTGCACTCTCTTTTTTCTCCGCTTAGGTACAGCCATTCTTCATGGTGAATGTCAAAATAGAACCATCTGTCACTTTTGGAACCAAGATTAGCTTTGACAAAATCTATTTGCCTTGCTCGCTTTTCTCCTTTGGATTGCGGGGCCCAGTTTTGCGAAGTTAAGATCCATTCTGCAATTATACAAGGTGAGCAGCCATTGCCAATGAAAAATAATAAGAGTTTGAAAGTGTCACAGTCTCCTATGGGTTTTTTCCAAAAAAGTGCTTTAATGTCTTTTGGCCAGATGTTTAAAGGATAAAATAAATCGCCATTAAGTAGGTTGAAGAGCTGTAAACGCCGGTTGGAAATTTGTTGTCTGTTGAGAGGTCGGATGTGCGAAGCATAGAATAGTAAAGTTGATTCTTCTGTAGTCTCTGCAGTAGCCATAGTTAGGAAAGAGTTGTTGTGTCTAGTATAGGAATAAGATTAAAATAAGCATAATGAATTTGGGTTATGCGTGGGTGATAATCTGATTCGTTGTGTAAAAACATAAAATCTATTTGGGTAAAAATGAAAGAAAAGGAATTAAAATGAATTTGGTATGGTGTAAAAGGAATGAAAAGGTGTATAGAGTCGAGAGCTAGGGTATTACTCTAGGTAAGATGCAAATTGGCAGAATGGTAAAAATCTTTCATTTCTATATTCGTTTTAAAAGTGTGTTAAAATAGGTTTATAATATATATGGTCGTAATCAGGTTCTAGTGAGAGGCGCGGCGGCCTAATGGTTAGTGTGCCGGACTCCGAATCGAGCGGTCCGGGTTCGAGACCTGGCCGGGGTTACTGCGCCGTGTTCTTGGGCAAGATACTTTACTCTCATAGTGCCTCTCTCCACCCAGGTGTGTAAATGGGTACCGGCGACATAATGCTGGTGGGTAAACCTGCGATGGACTAGCATCCCATTCAGGGGGGAGTAGGAATATTCCTAGCTGCTTAATGCTACCGAAACCGAGATAAGCTTCGGCAGTATGGGCCGCATGGCTCGAGGCTTCCCTTAATCAGGTTTAAATGAGAGGGTGTGGTCAAGCTTTCTGGAGTTTCCTGGTGCTACTTTCTTGTCTCGTTTAGAATTAAAGAAAGAAAAAATCCCTTGGGGGTTGGGGGGGGGGTTAAATAACCCTTTGTATACCTGGGAGTTTAGCTACAGGGGTGAAAGGATGGTACACGTGGTCAAGACAAGTATGGGTGACTTTTCCAATGGGGTAAATGGAGAATATTAATTGCCAGTGGAAGGAAGAGTTTAAGTTAGTACATGTATTTTCGTTCTTTAAATGGTTCAAATGGGGTTAAAAAGCTTTGGAGGGGGGGGGGGGAAGTTAGGGGTTTAGTATTGTCTTTGGTTTATGAGATGGTTATCAGGGTAAGGCATTTGAGGGTGAATCTTACGGTTGGGTAAGAGGGAATTTGTAAATGGTAGTAAAAATTATATCGTTCTGTAGTCGAGATAAATTGGCTTGTGTCAGGGTTGAAGGAGGAACTTGTCAATGGAAATATAAAACCTGTTCGTTCTCAAATTGACATAAATGGGGTTGGGGGGTTCATCCTGTTTTAAGGTGGGATGAGAGGAAACTTGTTGATGGAGGGGAGAGAGAAAATTTAATCTTTTTTCGTTCTTTTAATGGTTAAAATGGGGTTAAGCGAGATGTAAAAGGGGAGGGGGTTTGAGGGCTGGGTTATATCCTGTCTTGGGGCCATGAGGTGGTTTACAGGGTAAGGTATTAGGGGGCGAATCTAAAGGTAATAATATGCGTTTAAAATATAATGCAAACTAATGTTATTATTTTTTATTATTTTTATAGGAGTGGGATGGATGGTGTGATAATACAAAAGAAAGTGCATATGATTGGTCAAGGAGAAAAGGTGTAATTCCGAGAAAGGAAATGTATATAGGAAAGAAGACGGGGAATTCGCCTGGCCGGCCAAACAGTAGAAGGATGCATCGACACCAAGGCTCCTAATGGTTGTGAGTCATCAGGGGCAAAGCACAACCGAGCGAGGATGTTTCTAACCCGGTACCTGGTCATTGCCCGACATCCTCGTGCCGAGTCCTTATAGAAACATTACGGTTTTGCGCCCCATGAAACACGTCGATCGAACATACAAATTAGCTTGTAAAAAAACCTACAGGGCATGCGTAACAAGATGCAGAGCTGTCAATCATTTAAGTCCCGAGTGTATATCAATGTCGTAACCATTGTTTCTGCTCTCAGCGTTCGAATCATCGACCTATTCATCGAGAAACAATGCCCGTAATTAGAAAGGCCATCGCGGTTTCACCTCTATTGTTAAAAATAATTTATACCTGAAATTAACATAAACGTGAAAGCAGTATGAACATGTCGTGTAAAGTCCGTAGATTATTAAAAATCGGTTAGAATAAACGAGTAAACTTTTAGGAAAACAGGCAAACGATCGATCGATTATTAAAACGCAAACGCCAAAAGTAATAGAACAGCAGGCAAAGCATATTTGTACTTAATCGGTTCAAAATATCTGAATTTTTTCTCATCTTTTCGTCAAAATCCTTTAGGTATCCAAACACTTGGAGGCAAATTATACTGCAAGCGAAGATTTGAGCGGACTAAAACAGTGACCTTCGAAAACTACAGAAAGTCTGACACGTATCTGCGTGGCCTCGCAAGTAAACAACTAAGTAGACAAATGGCGCCGGCCAGCAAAAGATTGCTCCTTTTATTTCCCGGAACTCAGCCTCCACAAAAACTCGAATTATCGAAACTTCTCTTTTTAATGCTGTATGCGAACACGTAAAAAACATTCTTTGTTTAAACAGACAACAGCAGATGACTGTGTAGATTTCCACACGACTCGTGTAAGCTTAAGCGTATTCCCACGCGGCGGCGCAGGAAGGTTCCTTTGTAACGAAATATTTTTCGCGAGTTTCTGGTTGAGCAATTTTCGTTTCCTCTACAGCCAGCGTTAATCTAAAGTGAGAGCATTTTCCGCACATTTCCACAATAGCAATTACTCCTATTGTCTTTTCACGGACGGGAATGACAGCCCTATAAATCCCTTTGGGAATATTCTGTATTGAAGTCAAAGACACCCGAAAATGGCGGCGTGCTTTGTGAGTGCGCACAGCATCATGGATACCCCACATTTTTCGGGCGACACAGTTCATGGGGCGCGAAACCGTAATGTGAGATGAAGAGATTAATAGAGAACATCAAGGAGAGATTATAGAGACCAAAAAGGAGGACAGAAACGCAGTGTAAAAAGAGAGAGACGGACAGAAAAAAAAAAAAAATTTTTATATTAACAATATTACATGTACGAGGATACTTTTAAACGGAACCTTCAAAATTGTTGTGTACCGTGGTGAAATGTATATAAGGGGGAATTTAAATAAAAAGAGAAAAATTAAAATTTATAAAAAGCTATTAAAAAACAAAAAAATACGAGTATCCTTGTATAATTTTTAAGCCATACGGGGGGTGGGTAACAATAACATAGTAGCAGATAAAACCTAGCGGGAAGAAATAAATAAAATACCTTGCGTAAATGATCCGCGTCAGGCCAGTAATATCCAAATCGATGTCAAAATAACCAAAAGCTGCTAACAAACGCTTTAAAAAACTTGAAATAAAAATTTTTTGCCGGGAAATACTGTATCAAAAGGCCCGCAGAGCGTAAACAAAAAAAAACAAAAAAAATTTTTTTTTTTTTGCGGGGTTGATCACGCAAGCATTGCGTGATCAATGTGACGCGCATTAAAACGCTACTGTAGTATCATCGGTCAGCGGTCTTTATTGGGAGCGAATGTAGAGCGGGCGGTAAGTTGCTTTCATCATCGTTCTGTGGAGTTATTTCGTGGCAAAATCTTGAAATTATCTGGAGTACGACTTTTCGAGGGTCGATTGGAGGTAAAACAGAAAATGAGATATGTATTGGAGTACGGTTGATGCAGCTTGTAGATCATGTAGGGCAATTCTTCGTTCTTTACATCGCGCGGTCGGGTGAAAGATTCTTCGTTCTAATTTCATCATGCAGCCAAGAAAACGATGGTGGCGTGTACATGAAGGCACGTTGTAAAAGGTTGGTTGAATTATTTTTCGTTGTAATTTCTTGTGGGTAAGTTGTAAAAGGTGGGGTGGTAGAACTATACTCCGTTTTCATGATTGCAGAACAATTGTTCGTTCTTTACATCGCGGTCGGTAGAATGATTCTTCGTTCTAATAATCATGCAGCCAAGAAAAACGAAGGTGGCGCGTATACGATGGGACGTTGTAAAAGGTCGGTTGAATTATTCTTCGTTCTATTTTCCTGTGGGCAAGTTGTAAAAGGTCGGGTAGTAGAATTATATTCTGTTTCCATGATTTTTAGTTGGTATTTTTTGTTTACGCTCTGCGGGCCTTTTGATACAGTATTTCCCGGCAAAAAATTTTTATTTCAAGTTTTTTAAAGCGTTTGTTAGCAGCTTTTGGTTATTTTGACATCGATTTGGATATTACTGGCCTGACGCGGATCATTTACGCAAGGTATTTTATTTATTTCTTCCCGCTAGGTTTTATCTGCTACTATGTTATTGTTACCCACCCCCCGTATGGCTTAAAAATTATACAAGGATACTCGTATTTTTTTGTTTTTTAATAGCTTTTTATAAATTTTAATTTTTCTCTTTTTATTTAAATTCCCCCTTATATACATTTCACCACGGTACACAACAATTTTGAAGGTTCCGTTTAAAAGTATCCTCGTACATGTAATATTGTTAATATAAAAAATTTTTTTTTTTTCTGTCCGTCTCTCTCTTTTTACACTGCGTTTCTGTCCTCCTTTTTGGTCTCTATAATCTCTCCTTGATGTTCTCTATTAATCTCTTCATCTCATTTCTATAAGGACTCGGCACGAGGATGTCGGGCAATGACCAGGTACCGGGTTAGAAACATCCTCGCTCGGTTGTGCTTTGCCCCTGATGACTCACAACCATTAGGAGCCTTGGTGTCGATGCATCCTTCTACTGTTTGGCCGGCCAGGCGAATTCCCCGTCTTCTTTCCTATATACATTTCCTTTCTCGGAATTACACCTTTTCTCCTTGACCAATCATATGCACTTTCTTTTGTATTATCACACCATCCATCCCACTCCTATAAAAATAATAAAAAATAATAACATTAGTTTGCATTATATTTTAAACGCATATTATTACCTTTAGATTCGCCCCCTAATACCTTACCCTGTAAACCACCTCATGGCCCCAAGACAGGATATAACCCAGCCCTCAAACCCCCTCCCCTTTTACATCTCGCTTAACCCCATTTTAACCATTAAAAGAACGAAAAAAGATTAAATTTTCTCTCTCCCCTCCATTAACAAGTTTCCTCTCATCCCACCTTAAAACAGGATGAACCCCCCAACCCCATTTATGTCAATTTGAGAACGAACAGGTTTTATATTTCCATTGACAAGTTCCTCCTTCAACCCTGACACAAGCCAATTTATCTCGACTACAGAACGATATAATTTTTACTACCATTTACAAATTCCCTCTTACCCAACCGTAAGATTCACCCTCAAATGCCTTACCCTGATAACCATCTCATAAACCAAAGACAATACTAAACCCCTAACTTCCCCCCCCCCAAAGCTTTTTAACCCCATTTGAACCATTTAAAGAACGAAAATACATGTACTAACTTAAACTCTTCCTTCCACTGGCAATTAATATTCTCCATTTACCCCATTGGAAAAGTCACCCATACTTGTCTTGACCACGTGTACCATCCTTTCACCCCTGTAGCTAAACTCCCAGGTATACAAAGGGTTATTTAACCCCCCCCCCAACCCCCAAGGGATTTTTTCTTTCTTTAATTCTAAACGAGACAAGAAAGTAGCACCAGGAAACTCCAGAAAGCTTGACCACACCCTCTCATTTAAACCTGATTAAGGGAAGCCTCGAGCCATGCGGCCCATACTGCCGAAGCTTATCTCGGTTTCGGTAGCATTAAGCAGCTAGGAATATTCCTACTCCCCCCTGAATGGGATGCTAGTCCATCGCAGGTTTACCCACCAGCATTATGTCGCCGGTACCCATTTACACACCTGGGTGGAGAGAGGCACTATGAGAGTAAAGTATCTTGCCCAAGAACACGGCGCAGTAACCCCGGCCAGGTCTCGAACCCGGACCGCTCGATTCGGAGTCCGGCACACTAACCATTAGGCCGCCGCGCCTCTCACTAGAACCTGATTACGACCATATATATTATAAACCTATTTTAACACACTTTTAAAACGAATATAGAAATGAAAGATTTTTACCATTCTGCCAATTTGCATCTTACCTAGAGTAATACCCCTAGCTCTCGACTCTATACACCTTTTCATTCCTTTTACACCATACCAAATTCATTTTAATTCCTTTTCTTTCATTTTTACCCAAATAGATTTTATGTTTTTACACAACGAATCAGATTATCACCCACGCATAACCCAAATTCATTATGCTTATTTTAATCTTATTCCTATACTAGACACAACAACTCTTTCCTAACTATGGCTACTGCAGAGACTACAGAAGAATCAACTTTACTATTCTATGCTTCGCACATCCGACCTCTCAACAGACAACAAATTTCCAACCGGCGTTTACAGCTCTTCAACCTACTTAATGGCGATTTATTTTATCCTTTAAACATCTGGCCAAAAGACATTAAAGCACTTTTTTGGAAAAAACCCATAGGAGACTGTGACACTTTCAAACTCTTATTATTTTTCATTGGCAATGGCTGCTCACCTTGTATAATTGCAGAATGGATCTTAACTTCGCAAAACTGGGCCCCGCAATCCAAAGGAGAAAAGCGAGCAAGGCAAATAGATTTTGTCAAAGCTAATCTTGGTTCCAAAAGTGACAGATGGTTCTATTTTGACATTCACCATGAAGAATGGCTGTACCTAAGCGGAGAAAAAAGAGAGTGCAACATTGATTAAAGTTACCGTGAATGTTTCACCATTCTTATTGCATTTTTTTCTGGAATAAAAAGTATTTTTAAAATCTAAAACAGAAGAACGAAAAATAAGTAATATATCAAGATTACTCCTACTCATGTACATTACATGTATATGCAACATTACAACATTTTAACCTAACCCTTCCCCACCTTACAAAACCTCAACCAACCCCACAAGTTAAGCTATTTTTCTACTACATGAAATAATTTTTACCTCCAAATTTAAATTTTTACTTGCCCTCAGGTCTAACGCGAATCCATAAACCTTAATCTAAACTCAAATTTAAACCAAAAAGCAATTTTGCCTTGCCCCCTTACCTTAAATTTTCCCCTTAGGGATAGTTTACACTACTCTCAGCTTAAACCAACCAAGGAAATCCTTTCCCTACCCTCTAACCTAAAGCCTTTCCCCAACTTTAAACCTTAAACCTGTAATATAACATAACATAAAACTGTTTGTAGGTTTTAACATACAAGCTAAACCTTAATGATGTTTTAAGATATTCTTATTAAATGTTTTGTTATTACTACTATTTTATTATTCTGTGCTAAATTTCAAATTTTATTTTGGTAACAATTACTTAATATTTTATTTGATTTTATTCATTTTATTATTTCATTTCATTTGTGCTGCCTTGTGTTGGACGTGGCTGCATCGCAGTCTGTTGGTCCCTCAACGCTAGTGCAAATTTTATCTTTGTTTTAATTTTACTCAGTTATTTCTGTTACTTTTGCCATTTCCTGCACTACCTTGTGGTAGACGTGGCTGCATTGCAGTTTGTTGGTCCCTCAACGTTAGTGCAGAGTTTTATTTCATTTCACACTTTTTAGTACTGCCTTGTGATGGACGTTGGCTGCACTGCAGTTTGTTGGTCCCTCAACGCTAGTACATTTATTATTTTATTTGACATGTACATACAACATTTCCCCTTCCACATACATACTTCTCCCCTCCTTATTCCCACTATTTTTAGTGGAGACTTGGGAACCCATTAGCTTGGGATTCCATACATTAACACCTGGGATGCCACAAAGGTTGCTAGTGAAACTACTGGTTTTGTTTGCTTGTTTTTTTTTTTTTCGACAACAGATAGGACGAGACTGCGGGCTCAAGATGCTGAGCGTAGGCTTGCTAGTAGTCTCCCTCGTGGCAGTTTTTAGTGCTTTTGCACAGGATCGACCTCTGAAATACCCAGACAGTCTAGGCGACGGCGTCAATCTTCTCGTCAATATAGAAAAGGGGCTGGAGAAGAAACTCCAAGATAGCTTGAGAAACGAGCGGATGTTGTTCCAATATCGGCTTGTTGGTCTAGCCTTCTTGGAGTTTTGGTTCAAATTTGTTATAAATTTTTTTTCCACGATTAAAGATTTACTTTATTTATATAACAAACAAATAATAAACAATTTCTTTCGTGAACTTTAAACCTAGGGGGTCTTCGGCTAGCACTTCTAACTTCCCTTATACATCGCTAAGAGGCATATTGTCATTCTGCTCAGCTCTCCCTGATCATTCCAACCAGCGCAATTGCGTTTAAAGCCTTTTCTTACATAATTACGCTAAATTCATTTAGCTAATCTGTCCATGGTAGCCTCTAACCCATAATCTTTTTATTCGCTCTTACGAAGGACTAGCGCTTGAATCTTTAACTTTTGAATTTCTTTGCGGTAGCTAGTCGACACCAGCTCATCAAATTAAATTGTATTACTCTTCCACCACCGGACGCGGCGCCAATACAGTTTCGTTAGAAACTAAACCCTTTCACATATGTTGTTACAAATGACATTGCATGTTTGTCAGTTTACTCTAATTTGTAAATGTAATACGACTACATGCTGTCCAATTTGGAAATAATTGGTTGAAAAAATTGCGAGGACAGCCAAAATTGGACGAGGCCGTAGGCCGAGTGCAATTTGGCTGTATAACTAGTCAGTTAATCCAGCATTGTCAGCAAAACTATTAGCATTGAAGAAAGGAACACTGAAATGTTGAGAATTTTTTTATTTCCAAAATATTTAAAATCGAATACCATAATCACATAGAATAACAACAACATAAGGGAAAAGAGTACACTGTAAATTTCAAGTGTTATTTTCAAAATAACACTTGAAATTGACTAATGCTTGAGAAAATTGTGTACGAAGCTGACCTGACTGCCAGAGGGATTCTTCCTCTGCTCCACGCATATTTTCGTTTTCCGTAGCCCACCCACTCTTAATTCTCTTGCTTTCGGTTCACGTTGTTGCCTCGATTTTGCAAATTCACGATCGCACAAAATACTGTAGTTCTGCGACAGTTTTTAAAATGGCGGTCCAACGAGCACAGCATGACAGCCAGATTATCTGTTTCGTAATCGTGACCCTCTTTTTTTTTTCGAATTTCAGCAAAAAAAACGGCAAAGAATTGCATCTAGCTCATGGCAAGGGATATCTTCTAACTTTCTCTCTTCGTTACGCTGCACTTGAAAACCTTCAGCCAAGTTTTTGTACTCTTGGAGGTGTTTCGGTTTTGGTTTTTGCGTCTAAGGTTAGCAAACTCCTCTTCTGGCAACGTAGGAAACCTCTCATTTGCGTTACTGTTGCTGAAAAGATTATGAGAAATGGAAAAATTAGGCAATTCTGGACTAAATTCCGCCATTACCTACTATCAATGCGACAAGACACCCTATCAACAGTGCTGACGCTATGCTTGGTGTTGATTGGCTGGTTTCTCTTATCTATTGTTTTTTCTTGGATTTGATTGGCTCAGTCAAACTGTCCAATTTTTCTTCAATTGGACAGTTCGTGTATTTTAAACTGAAAGTCCTAATTGAAACTACTCAAAATTAATCCTTAATTGGACAGTTCTCAGAAATTAAAGAACAATAGTTGGGCTAACTGACCAGCTATATAATTGGCTTAATTGAACCAGCTATACAATTAAACTCTTAACTCTAATTTTCTTTGAGCACGAGAAAGTGACAAAATGCAGGACAACAAACCTCATCGGGGTGAAGGTTATCGCCAGAATCGATGGAGGATGGCTGTATCTAACAGCCATCCTCCATCCATTCTGGCGATAACCTTCAAACGGAACCGTATTTCAAACGGAACCAAATGTTTGGCAGCTAAAAACGTAAAAACGTTTTCCTAGCAACATAAGCTAACAAACCAAGGAAAAAACCTTTCTTGCCAATGAACTGCTCGCAGTGGCCTCCACTTAATAAATGAATACAGTTTGCTTCCAGCGCATGCCGGGAAGATGGTAATTCACTCCTTTCATTAAAATAGCCAATAGCCTTTTCCGGTAGTCTTCGTGCACTTTGGTTCATTTACTTAGCTTGGACATGTCACTTTAGGCTGCTAAAGTAAGAGGACTCTTTTGACAGGAGGCTTTTAAGCTTTGTACCCTGTTCGCCTGTTCGTCATCCCGTCCTTTGTCTGAGGAAAGAAGAAGACGTCTGGACGCAGGTTAATGACTTCAATAACGTCATCAACATCAATAAGGCCCTTTTAGGAAACAAAACGAAAAAAAGTCACTCCAGTATAGGTTTTACTTTTTTCACAGATTTCCTTCCACAAATCTATAGTTAAAATCACTTGCGATAAATTGTCAGTAAATCGTTGATCTTGTTTTAGTTTTTCAGAAAAACTACGCGTGCGGAACGTTTTGGAATTGAAAGCATGCTAAACCTCTTTTACCAATTTAATTTCCAAGATACCCAGCTTAACTTTGTTTGTTTTAGGTAAAGTAAAAACTAACAAGAACTAAGCCACTAAATTAGCTATTGACGTTCTACTGATACTGATACGAATATTCAACACCTGCTTCACCTTGAATCATTTATAATGTGTTGCGCTTTTTCTTGAGCTTCAATTAGCAAAAGCATTTCAAGGTACGTACCTACAAATTACAACTCCTTGTCGCTCCGGTACAGCCGGCTTTCATCATGAACAACTCAGTTCTTCCCTTCCAACAAAATGGGGAAAAAGTGCAAGCCACCTATGATGCTTTTAAAGCAGTACTTTTGGCAGTCAATGCCTTGGTCGTCTTGGTTTCAATCATAGGCAATATTCTTGTGGTCATCACTTTTGTTAAAACACAGAGTCTCCGGGCCAGCACTAACTACTACATCACCAGCATGGCAGTCTCCGATTTACTTCTTGTCTCGACTGACTGGCCGATGTATTTAAGTAGCAGACTTTCTCCTTTTGGACATTCCTTGTCTTCATTCCAATGTAGACTTGGAATGTACTTGCGTCCTGTATCATATTCAGTTTCCATTGCAAGCCTTGTGCTGATAACTGTGGACAGATTCATTGCTATTGTGCATCCCATGAAAGTAACTATGATAACAAAAAGGGTACGAAGTGTTTTCATCTCACTAACTTGGGTCTTGTCAATGTGTATATTTGCTCCAATTATAAATATTTCCACAACTCCAGAAGAACATGATGAACCATACCTTTGTGCTTCTGAAAACGGGGGAATAGTATTCATCGTTTACATCATAATAGGATTTGTGCTACTTTACTGTGTACCTCTCATCGTCATTATCATCCTCAATACTCGAATCATGAAATTCTTAAAAAGAAAAAATCCTGCGATCCAAGGAATTGGCCACCGCAACACGAGACGCAAACAGAATCAACGAATAATGAAAATACTGCTAACAATGACTGTTTCTTTTGTTATCTGCTGGACTTTATTCTATACCGCGATTTTTCTTCTCGTATTTCTCCAAAAAGTTTTAACACGGAACATAAAGGAAATTGTTCATGTTTTTTGTTATTATTTTCTTCCATTTGTCAGTACTGCTGTTAATCCCCTAATACTTTTCACATTCAGCACAAACTATCGTCAAGGACTTAAAAATTGTCTTTGTCTTGCTGTTAGGAAATGCTGTTCAAGTATTGTTCGTGAAGAAGAAGTACTTGAAGAAAACGTTGAATTGCCTGAACTACGGTGACTTTTGTGAGAAGGCTTGACACTCCGCTCATAATTGAGCAGCACTTAATTTTTTTATTCTTTTCTTTTTCTTTTTTTTTTCTTTTATGTTTTTTGACAAAAAAAATCTCACAAACATAACAACTAAAATTACAACAATATTTGACCAAGGAAATAACATACAACTTCGCGGGTATAGCAATATTATACAGTATAGCAATATCATATTACTCAAAAACTATTATAATACAACATAACGGCGATTTGATAAGTTCTATATGTTACATGTAAAAGAAGAAAAAGGTAGACAAATAAAAAAATCCCCCCCCAAGAAAACAAACAAACAAAACACACACAAATGCTACAGCACAGCCCATGAATACTGCCATCATCTAATAATAGTATTAATAAAAAAGATGATATAAAATCCCTGTATTATGGAAGAGCGCATGCCTCTATTTGCCACTACAATAAAGCTTTTCTTCGAAATTCTTGCACAATCGCATTCTTTTCGAAACACTTACGACGGTGGCAACCTCAACCCCAGGGTCTTCTCGATTTTCAATATGGCGGCGGCTAGGGAGAATACCCTGGGAGATAGCGATCTAAAACGGTCGCTGGCTGGCGCTATTCTTACATGAGCTCTGATTGGCTTACGTCTTCCAAAGCAAAGATGGCGGATCTTTGTGGGTTCTTTGTGAAACCAAAACAATGCTATTTCTAGGTCTCTGTGATGTGAAAGTTGAACAGTTTTTTTGTTTCACAATTTACATAACTGCAGCTGTTCCGTATGAAGATCTGAAGTACCAATCCCAAGATTCGTAGGTAATTCGCCAATTATTCGGGTTACATGTAAGAACCTTACAAATCGCCAATGTGCACGATACTCAAGAGTTTTGGAATGGCAGTCGCAGGATATAATGTGGCGTAACGGACTGTGAGATACTTAGTCGTAATGTACTTGCTCCGATTTTGTTCATAAATAAAGCATAATTGCGCACTAATTGTTTGTATTTCCATGGTCGTTGAAAACTTGTAGGACACTAATGTATTTCTTATATTTAACAATTATTCTACGAAAGCGCACCGGATATGAAATAATATATAACCAACGAGGCGCGTAGCGCCGAGTTGGTTATGATCATTTCATATCCGGCAAGCCCGAGTAGAATAATTGTTTTATTAAAAATCCAACAACAAATTACTTTTTCATGATGGTTGTATTTGACGAAAAATGTCATGACCGCAAGACAGATTAAACGTCCGCTCCGAAAATGCAACTGTTTACAACTGTCAAAATGATTGACGTAGACATCTGACAATGTCTTTGCAATGCTGAATGAAATGTAAAACGAATCGAGCAAGTGAAGCGATTTTTTCAGTTTTTAAGAAACTTTTTCAGCTAAACAAGTAACAAAGAATCGCGAAAAGTCAATCAAGAAATTGCATCTTAATTGGATCGACCGAAATTGTTGTAAACGTACACATAGGTGCAGATGTAGAAGTTAAACTGGGGAGGAAGGAAACGTTGTTCGCCATGTGCTTCTACAGTAGTGGACACGCTGCTTTGTGCAACTGACAGCTGGTTGTTTTCCACCAAAACACGTGAAGAAGATGTTTGAAGAGTGACCCCTCTACCAGGATTGAAGGAGGCCTCGTTTTCTTTCTCGTCAGCTGCACAGGATCCGCGGTGGTCGAAGAAAGAGGTGAGAAGACGCGACACAGCTTGCTGCTGACAGAAAGACGGACGATCATTATCCGATTCGACAGACTGGTCTGACTTGTGACCGGTTACAGCCTTGATATGTCGTGTTATGTCGTGTTGCGCAGTTGCTGTCGGATAGGACGGTCACAGCAGTTGCTCTTAGCCAGTGATTTGTGAGATGCGGCTCGATGCCTGCTCGTTTGCTCATCGTTTTCAACATGTTGTCGCGCGTGTTTTCTCCAATAGGTACGCTGCAGAACCAAACTTGGTCTTTCTCTGGATTGAATTTTGAGCTGCCCGCTTCCTTTTGGTCTTTGAAAAAGAACGTCTATACCAGGATTCAGATGGGCCAAGTAGTTCTTGATTGTCTTCACTGGCCATCGTGGCGAGTCAGGAACGGAAAATATCTTGGCGTCTGATTCATCTTCAGCATCGGCAAGGCCTCCCTGGTGATTCTTTGTCGCCGACAGCCCGCCGGGAAATTGCCTGTTCAGCTCAAAGTACTCGACTCCCTTTGGTGTTTCTCTAAAGGCAAGCATCCCAGGCTTCATTTCACGCTGATTTTCTCGTCCCCGTCTTCCGAAAAACAAACCAAGGTAAAACCAAGCTGTTCGCTGGAGCTGAGCGGGATTTTTGCTGTCGGCTGGACCAAGTTCGCCGCTTTCGTAGAGCTTCTGGATTTGCTCCTTTGTTTTCGCTCTCTTGTGGACAACTCCAGCTATTTTTCCCGACTTTCGAAGGTCTTTTACAAAGACGTCCAGCACTTTATTTGCGAACGGAGGTAGCGGTCAATGGCTGCTTTTAATAATATGTATTATTAAGAACTGGACTGGGTATATTGGATTTCTAGCGTTTTGATTGGCTAAACGGAGCTAGGCTATCACCTCATATACCTGCTGTGACCAAATATGGTCAATGAATATGAAACATTCAACAACGAAGTGAGCTGAAAGTTTTTCCCTTGTGAGCAACCCGGCGAGAAAAATGGACAAGAAAAAAATCACTTGGCAGCGAATTTAAATTAAGCAGAAATTCTATCAGCTCCACTAAGACACCAATTAAAATTGTTCCGTAGTGTTTGATTTCTTAGGACAACAAGAAACTGTGCAGAAATAGAAATTTAAGCATTAGGCGTTGTGTTTACAATTAATATTTCTTTCATCGATCGTCACATCGATCATTAAAATTGAACAAACGGTAGGTTTTATCAGGAAGGCTTTCCGCAACAAAATATCAAGACAATACATAAAATAAAACACAGTGAGGTGGGGCTGTTCTAAGCATTTAATAAAAACTATCACACATTCATGACGAGTCGGCGAGAAGAAAACAAACTACCAAGAAGGAAGGAAGGGCGAACTTTTTTTCGGCTATAACACGCAAAATTAACACTGGTTCACCTGCACTCGTTGTAGCTGTGTGTTCCAATAGATCGAAATTTTCAGACAGAAATAAGATACCATGTAAACGGAGTTAAATCGCTTTCCCAGTTGTTTGAGTGTTGTTTTTACCATTCCGTCTGCAACCTCTGAACCGAGAACAACTACGGTTTGTGCTCTGCGTTTAAAAAACTATGATGGTGAATTCTAATGTTCCTCGCTACAGTCAGTAGTCTAGCTTCTGAGCTGCATAGAAATTACCTCTTCAAGTTCAAATTAGTTCTTTCTTCAGCTTGATCAAACACGCACATGATGGATCCGTTGTGCCAACAGATTACAAACTTGTTCCTTTTCTACTCCAGCAGCTAATATGGTGAAATCGTACAGCTTCAGTCCGCATTGAGCGATGAGTACAACAATGTTTCAGGAAAAATCAAATACGTACCATATTGCACAGCCAATAATTAGAAGATTTTTTTCCCAAAACTTGTGCCACTTCGTTCACTTTCGAGCAGTTTCATTGATTCATTCAGCTTTGCAATGAAACGCTGCAACACTTCGCAAGGTTTTGGCGCCTTTTTCGTTCAGTCATGTGATCGATTCTTGTTCCCTTTTTATCTCTTTTATTTCTTTTCTCTTTTTCCCCTCTCTTTCTTGATTTTTTTAAATACTCGGGCTTGCTGGATATCGATTATAACCATTATCGATTATAACCAACGAGGCGCGTAGCCCCTCGTTGGTTATCATTCGATATCCAGCGCGCCCTCGTAGAATAATTGTTAATTATTTTATTTATACATGTTAGATTCAGTCGCAAAATTGTTTTATCAGTGCAAATTTGCAGTGCAATTAAGGACTCTAATGAAAATGAAAAGCTGCCGGTGAAATAAAATTGGATAAAACTTATAAATGAGTCAGCTGCTACTTAAGGGCATTCCATTCGTTGATAAATTTGTAGAAGCTAGAAGCTGTTGCTATAGCTGCCGATATTAATAAATAATTTCAAGAACAAGTTGCTTGGATAGGCAATTCAGGTAATTTGAGGATTTCATAGTAGGGATAAGCAAAATTAAATACTAATTTTATGCACATTGGACGGCTACATGTGCGTGATTCTACAACGTTGCTTTAATTATTAAGTTACTCAGAATGATTGAGACTGTTCCAAGTTCACACTTGTAGAAGTAAATTGAACGAATCAGAGTTTTTTTATGGACTCGTTCTACACCATGAGAGTGTTTCTGCTTACTGGGATTCCAAGCACTACTCAGTTAACTACTGGCATTTTCAAGGCAAGGCTTACTGGGGTAATATAAACCTGAATCTTAAATATATGATAGTGAAGTGACAATGGGACAGAACTGAGCTGTGCTCTCGAGCTTCCTAGGATTTTCAAGGCAAGGCCTGACGAGGGTAGTATAAGCCTGATTCTCCTTAGCATCAGGACAGCTACCCAGATTACATTTTCAAAAATTATTGACTTGTCAGTGTAGCCTTAGCGATTTGCTGTAATCTTTTGAATGGTAGACTGTTTCTCTGTTGTTGCTTGAAGGTGGAGTTGAGAACTAGACATCCTGGGCATCCATCTGCCAGAACTAGTGAATTACTTTTCTAATTTTGTGGAATGGATTTCCTGTGCAAGTTACCATAAACAATTTCCCTCTTAGTATCTAAATATCAAGGGGGTAGTGGATTAAAGGTGTAAAGAATATAAGGGATCTGGAATTTATAATAAAATTTTCGAATTTTTCATAATCCACAACATGCGTTTTTTCAGGTTAACATTTTTTGCAAAACAGGCATGGAATTTGACCTTGCATCCATTGATACTGTCAGGTTATAACACCATGACTTGTCGTTATTTTCACCTCCCTGTTACTTGAATTTTCTGTCACCAGATTCAATTTATTGCCAGTCAAATACAATAAATGGCCACTGGAAAATATAGAAGCGATGACGTTGCCTCTATCAAATATATGTACGTCACCTGATTTGATCATGTTTCTTTTATTTTTCAAACATCAACAAAAAGTGATATCCACATAAGAGCACCCTAGGTTGATGGCAGTTATATTGTGTTTATCAATTTTAAATCCCATTCAAAAACGTCTTCAAAGAATCATTTTTTCTCTCTTTTCTTCTTGAACCCCCTATTTTCCATTGAATTTCATTTTTAAACACTTTCAAACTTTACCCAGATAACTCAATTGATTGAAGTACTCAAAGAAAAAATTACTTAAAACCCGTACAGGAATATCATGCCCAGCGCTGGTTGAACCAAACAAAGGGATCTGTATCTATCCACTGTTCAAATGCTTTATTTCTCCATTCTTTACAGCCTCACATTTTACTTAATTCTAACATCCGAGATTACACATGTAACCTTTTCTAAAAGTAAATTGTCGTAGATATCATACCTTATCATTAACCCAATCAGTTATTAACAATACAAGTGTGGTAATATTGGACACTCAGCTACAATGGCACAAAAATGACATTCGTAACTCTAAACACATTGCACACAAAGTATCATGGGGAAAATATTTGTAAACTGGACAGCCAAATCGCAGAAAGCAGTATTGAAAGTGACAAATCCTAGGAGATCTGCAATTGAACAAGCAAATATGTAGACAGGAATGGGACCAAATAAATCCAACAATGCCAACATGATCACTGTTGCCTTCAAAGCAGCACCTGGGATTTACTAGATTAAACACCAGTTTGACTAAACAACATGGCTCCCTGGAAGAGCATTTGCAATGAATGGGATGCTGTAACTTTTAAATAAATCTTATGATGATGATGAACAAAGACTCATCCCTCATCCCAAACATATCAGCCCTTAGCGGTATTTTATTATAAGCTCTGAAGATGGCGAAAAAAGCTCTGAAGATGACGAAATATCAAAAATGTTCAAGGACGTATGTTATCACTCCTAATAAATAACCATGAGCATTTTTTATCTCCAATGATTGAACAAGTGTAATGGAAAAGTTTTATCCACGAATTGAAAAGCACAAGAAACAGATTGCTATGGGATAGCAAGCCGAGTAAAGTAATTGAAGATTACATGCAAAAAAAAGTTGTTAATAGATGTGCACTCCACGCTAGGGTATACTATGCCAAAGATCTTTGGCAGAGAGGGACACTGAGGGCGTTGGTTGGGATATGTCAATTCCACAAAAGTTATTTATAGACTGGCTTTTCAACGGGTCTGTTTCCCGAAACATCCGCATAAATAACATTTCCCTTGTTTTTCGAAGTCGTTTTCATCGACATAGCCAGAAATTCGTGACGGCAAGCGGCTTGCACCGCGGGCGCATAATCAAAATGGCGGCCAGAGTGAATGAAAGAGTAAGTAGCTTTTACAAGGCCTTAACTGATGTAAGCAATGCCGATCTTTTGAAGAATCGTCCAGCAGAAATAGCCGAAAGGGTATTTAGTCATTGGAGGATAAAAGGAAAGGTAAGTATTGTGATTTTATTCTCAATCGGTTTGTTGATAACTGTTCGATGTCGACTGAATGCCAAAATATAATATTTGTCTCTGCTCGGAGCCTTAGCTCTATTTGCAACTGTAATCCTTTTCAGAGAGAATATCTTATTCAATGGAAAGGCTACAGTTCGCTTGCAGATTTGATTAAATTGATGTCATATCAGATCAGACATGGCATCCACATGTGAATGTTTTCCCCTCAATCCCTTCCCGCTTTTTCGAAATCCAGCCGGTGCCCATAATCAGCGGTTTCTTTATGTTAGCAGGTAAGTACGTTATGTATAGGGGAGAAACAAAATGGCTGCCAAGGAGCTTCCCAGTAGGAGGAAAACAAACCGTTTCAGGGGCATTTTTACCTCACTAATGGCTCCATTTCCTCAATGTCGCACTTACAAAAAAGCCTGATCTTCGTCTCAAAAAGGCAGTGCCTTAGCTGGTGTTTTTTCGCGAGCTTAACATCGTATCTTTTGGATGGGAAGCTGGGGAAACATGTCGTAGCAAGGATTTTCTCTCCATACACTAGGAAAAGCATGAAGGTGAGCGCTGTTTTAAGAGGATATTGTGTCCGTTTCTAGTGATATTTCGATCGAAAAAGGCAGTGGCTAGAATAATATTTCCTTCATTTTTTGTTCAATAAAAATGTAGTTCGAACATTGCTTTATCAATTTTAAAGCTGGGGAAAGTCGCAATTTGAGCGACAACAACAAAAGTTAGGAAAGTTTAAAATTTCTCCCTCATTCTCTTTATGTTCTGCCGCCATATTTAATCCGTGTTTGCGTGTATTGCGCATGCTTGCGGCCATGTTGGCAGCCATGTTGTCCGAAATTTCTGGCTATGACAAAACGTAACACCACTTGGTCCGCCATTACAAATAATATTTTGAATGGAGCTTCAAACGCCAGAACGAGGGTGCCTTTATGCGGACGTCCGGAAAACAGACTTCCGTTCCAAATGGCCATCTAAAAATAACTTTACCGAACTTGACAAATCCCAAAGCCTAGAATGACAGTGTCCCTCTCTGCTCCCCTATTTTCTCTTGATTTCCTGCTTTAAACTAAGGCACACAGATCGTACTGATCTACAACAATAGGGTGGGTGATATGAGGGGAGGAAAGAACGGTGTCTCTGGCTGTAGAGAAGTTCACTTGCTCTTCTACGGCAAGCACATCTTGCTCCGTCACCTGCACCTTTTGCTGACACGCTTTCGCTGCCAAACGAGAGAAGAAGGATGAAATTTGCTGGGCAAACAACCTCTCACCATTTGGGCCCTAGAGCTCGACGCATGCCTTTGGCGACAACATCGGTGCGACAACTTCCCGGTGCCTTGACCGATGTCAAACTTCGCTTTAAGGTAAGACGTAGGTAAAACGTTGCCTGCCTTTGAATTTATTATTCCTTGGAATAATCAATTGCACAATTTCGAGTTTGGCGATGGGGAACTAAATCTGGTATGGCGAGCGTATGGCATTGTTTCAGGAAAGCGTTTTGTGGTGGACAAAAATACAGGTCAGTCGCTTTACGTTTGTTATTTTATGATTTTAGAAAAGTAGTATGTTGGTATTAAAGGGCTCTATAACTGTTTTATTTACGAGAAAACGAATTTTGAGATGAAATTTCATACAGAAACGTCTTTATAAATTCAAAGTCAAGCAACGTTTTATCCTAGGGTGTACAAGGGAGGAATGTACCCTACATTTCTCTTCTTCAAGAATTAGTAGATTGTTGTAGTTGCTCTGTGGAGTAAATTTAACAAGACCACACAATACAACAACAACACTTGAGAATTACAAAGAGAATGTTTCCAATAAGCGATATATTTCTTTTTCATTTGATCTACAAGGTACGTTATCTTAGTGTCATCTAAAGTGTCATGATTAAAGTTAAAGGGAATGTCATAATAATTGAGCATATTTATAACACTGGAATAGAAACTATTTTTACCATTACAGTGCAAATCTATTGACATTATCAGTGATTGCACGACGAAGGAGTTTTGATCTTTATTTTGAAGATAACTTATGTACTTAAGAATTCGTTTATTTATATCAAAGGTTAAAGGGAAGCGACCCATTTCAGCCCGGCATGCAATATTAGATGCCTTGTTATTAACTTGTAAGTAGCGTTTGCAAAATTGTAAGTGACTTTTTTCAATTGGTGAAGTGTCCCAAGACTTGAAATCTGATTTAGCAAAGACACCCCAGGCTTCGCTATTATAAGTCAAAATGGGTGAAATCATCGTGTCGAAAATTTTGCAAGCAAGAGAGGGTTTTAAACGGCTTAAGTCAACGTGCCGTCTTAAAGCAAAGAGAGCATGAAGAGCCTTTTCTCTCAAGTGATTCAACGACAGTGTGAAATTTCCAGATGAAGAAATTCGCGTTCCTAGATAAGTATAATTCTGAACAGTGTCAATCTTTTCTTTGTCAATATAAAAGTTACATTCATATTTTTTCGCGCGTTTTTGAAAAACCATTATTTTAGTTTTCTTAGGATTAATCTGTAACATCCACGATGTACAGTACTGGGCTAATGCATTGAGACAATTTTGCAGCCCTGTTTTTGATCGTGATAGTATAATCAAGTCATCTGCATACAAAAGAGAGTTTAATTTGGTTCCATTGGGTAAAACAAATGGATCAGATAGAATATTGTCGAAAGAGAAAGGTAAGTCATTAATGTATAGGTTAAACAGAAGTGGACTCAGAATGCAGCCTTGGCGTACACCTCTTGCATATTGAAAAGGTCGCGTTTGGTTATTGCCAATCCTTATAGAACCAGTAGAATTGTAGTAGAGGCTTTTGATTAGGTTATAAAAATTTCCTCCAACATTATTTTGCAGCAGTTTATAAAGGAGCCCATCGTGCCATACCGAGTCGAAAGCTTTCCTGAAATCGACAAAACAGGCGTATACCTTTTCATGGTGACAATTAACGTACTTATCTATCAATGTTCGCAAAGTAAGAACATGGTCTGCAGTTCGGTTATTCGGTAAAAAACCGATTTGAGATTTGTGAAGGATGTTCAACGAGTTGACATGTTCTAGAAGTCTTTGATTTAAAATCGAACAAAATAATTTTCCTAGACAGCTAGAAACGCAAATTCCTCGGTAATTTGAGGGGTCATTTCTTCCACCAGACTTGAATATTGGTGTAATGAGCCCACCACACCACATTTGAGGCATTGATCCCAAATCAAGAATATTGTTGAAAAGTTTCTGATAAACGAGTATCATTTCATTTAAACTAGTTTTAATCATTTCGTTTCGTATTTTGTCTGAATAGGGTGATTTGTTATTCTTTAATTTTTTTACTGCTGTACGTATTTCGGCTTCTGTGATGAAGAAGTCCAATGGATGCGATTGCATTTTGTTGTCTTCTTGTTTTCGTAACTCATAGATAAGGTTTTGTTGATCGGAGTTAAGAGGGTCATTTGAATGAAGAGACTGGAAATGTTTCATCCAATTTTCTTCTGAAATCAGTGGAGTATGTTTTAATTTCACTGAGTCATCAATTGATTTCAAACAATTCCAAAAGTGTTTCTTGTCTGAATCGAGGGCGGTTTCCTCTAGCTCAGAAATCTTGTTATTGTAGTATTCATTTCTTTTATTATTTAGAAGGTTCTTATACTGTTTTAAGACAGTATGATATTCTTCACGGAGAATGACGTTTAAGGGATCTCTGTGTTTTTGATTTGCTAATTTTCTTAATTCATGTCTTTTCAAGCGACATTCTTTATCAAACCATTTTTTGTTTGAAGATAATTGGGCGCGTTTATGTTTTTTTATAGTTTTTATCTTTAAGCAGCGTTTTGCAGTTGCGATGAAAATGTTTTCTACTTTTTGAAGGGAGATGTTAACATTTGCGATTGATTCGTTGTCGTTTAGAAACTCTCGGATTAACGTTTGGGTACTTGGAGACCGTAGTGCCTCTTTGAATTTTTGTGTGGAGTCATGCTCCCAGCAGAACTGTTTCGGTAAACTCGTCAAAGTATCATTTGCAGGTATTGCATCCCGATTAGAAATATTCGTGTTAATATTCAGCCAAGTCACTATTGGGCTATGATCTGATAAACAGGATGGCTCTTTAACAATAAAATTTGCTACATGTTGAAATAAATCTTGATCACATATTGAATAATCGACGACACTTGTTCCGTTTCTACCATGAAACGTGGCTCTTCCTAATGAATCACCACTAACTCTGCCATTGAGTATTCGGAGGTCCGCGCTTCGGCAGAGTTCAAGAAGGCGCTTTCCGTGGTTATTTAGCTCATTGTCAAAACTATTCCTCTGAGTGGAACATATCGCAAATTCGGATTGGTCGTTGGTTATCATGTTATTTCCTTCTTGACAGACAGAGTCCGAATATTTTCCTGTTCTAGAGTTTAGGTCACCCATGAGTAGAATCGACCCTTGGGAAGAATAGATTTCAATGTCGTTTTCGAGATCTTCGAACAATTCGGGGTGAAAGTAATTGGAGCCGCATGGTGGAATGTAGATACCACATACAAAGATATCTTTTGCAGTTTTCGTGTACTGTCTGCTAATTTTAAACCAGAGAAAATTTGGAGAAGCCTTTTCCACGGTAATCCAATCATGAAATTCATTCTTGTAAAGTAAAGCTAATCCACCCGAATTTCGGCCACTTTTCGTCGTTTTTGAGGTGCCTGTAACTACAGATCGATATCCTGCTACCTCAATATTGGTCTCATTCCAAGTCTCACAAAAGATTAGAAAATCAAAATCATTAATCATGTTCAAACAATCAACATTCTGTAATTTATCCCCTAACGATTTCGAAGAGAGGCCATTAATATTCCAGGCAAAGAAAGACAATTTGCTTGCGTTATTCAGGTGGTCTGTCAATCCCATGTCGGTATCTATCTAGAAGACAAGATTAATCGTATCCTAGTAAATAAATTAATTAGCTCTAAACATAACTCTTAATTAATCTTAAAAGAGATATTAGTTCTCTAGGAATGTCAACAGCTGGGTCTTTACCGTGTTCTGGATTAGCGGGTAACTGCCACTTTGTAACGGGGGGAGCGCCGGATACTGACTGATGAACTTGAGATGGGAGATAATCTGGTGGCGGCGGTTGGTGCTGAGGCAGAGGTTGATGCATTCGTTGGGACGGTAAAGTACGATGGCCACTATTGCGAAAGTTCTTGACAACATCGCTGTAGGATGCGTAATTCTCAAATGGTGTTGATTGAGACTGGGACGTTTGGCGGGGCAAATGATCATGACTGGACGGGGATCGTGGAGGTCTTGCTCTGCCAACAATAACACGCCAACAATAACACTGCAAGATTGATTTCTAAAGCTCTTGCCGTGGGCCAAAAAACAAATATTATCGCAACAGGAAGGGTTTTACGAAAGAGAAATGATTTTATACAAATTATTTCTTACTTTCGATTCAGGGTTACAGTAGAACAATTAGTCTGGCAGAGTATATGTATACAAATAGATTTTTTTAAATATAAATTTTGTTTATATCACTGGTGAAGGGATCATTGTCGATTAACGTTATTATAAAAATAACAACGGGAATACAGACAAAAATATCAATGTGCCTTGTAACTTTCTTTATTCATATCATTTCAGTAGTGTAGCCTTTAGTGTGTAGCACCTGCATATTTTTCTCTCCGAAAGCCCTACCTTCCCCTTACCCCCACCCACTCCCCGGCGTTCGCCCCAATCCCCAATCACGCTAAAACAAATTTTGTCACGACAGGCTCTTTGACATGGCCGTCTTAAAACTTTTAGTACTAGCTAGGCGAGAAACACACTCCTACTATTTTACCAGAATACTAACAGTCAAGTCGATCATCCTTCAACCACCTTGGTAAGTTTAACCATGTTAGACTTTGTTGTGTTTTCTCAGAACAAGAGTATTTCAGTTGGACAGACTGCCTGGAAATTAATTTCAAATGACTGGCTTTCGCTAGTCTGTCACTGTTTTATTTTTAGGACTTTAAGTCCTCCTCGCTGCCAGTAACTAGTCAACGCAAATTCTGCAATAAATTCCCTACGATGAGCAGTTTTAATCTATTTAAAACTGCATTTTATCTTTACGATACAGTTTGCCGCTTTAGCAGCAAGCGAATTCTTGTCACGCAAATGTAAGGGAGTGGAAACAGATGTTTGTTTTTAAGAACGCTTAAAGTACCAGAAATGTTAACTTTTCAAGATAATAAGTTAATTTCCTTGCTATAAAACATGTTATTTTGCAGTACAAGGAGGGAAATACTCAAATACGACCCTTGTGTGACGAACAGATGATTGCATTGACTTTTCGACCTGTGGTTGAGATGTAATTTATTCGGTGTCGGATAACGAAAGCTAGAATGAAAGCTTCTTCTTTTAGCATCTATTTTACGACGAATACCTAAAGGTAGGATGTTTTTTCGTCAAAATAAAAAGTATTTTAAGTTACAACGTGTCTGATGTCTGATATTGAACTGTAGAAGGTTTTCTGAGCTGATGTTTGATTGATGTTGAGTTTATTTATAGTGACGTTTGTTTGTAGTACAAATTGGTCGCGTTGCCAAAATTGATTCATCGTTTCCGTCTCTCAACGGGACACCTTTGTCGGGCCGCGGAAGACATTTTCACACAGCATAATATGAAGTATAAGCTTAACGACCATCGTAGTTTCGGCTTGAAATTCAATGTACCAGTGGGCTTTCTATGGTTTATAAATTAGCTAAAATTTGCTTATCCGCTGAAGCGCTTAGAGCGGGGTAGATAAAACAGCTAGAAAGATACAAAATTTAACAGCTTTTCCCAAATAAACTACAGTTTTGGAAAGAGCAGGAATGGTGTTATGATTTGCTAAAAGTACATCGGTAAACATTACCGCGTTTAGCTGTACGAGCGAAACGAAAATGCACCATTTTACCCTTTTTTTGATGGCGGCGGGAAGCCAAAATGGCGATTTTCAGACTTTCCTCGATTTTGAAAAAACTAAAGCGCTTTAGGAACTTTTAATTGCATTTTCGAAAATAACTCACTAAAGGGTTTATTTAGGCAAAATATGAAGAAATTGAAAATTTCACAACTGGCGCCGGGTTTTCGATATTTACAGACACTGGCTCTTAATTACTAAGTATGTTGGAGGGACCCCTATAAGGCCGCCTATCCTCATGAAATAAAAATACACGTTCGTTCGAGGGTATACGTCAGCGAACAATTTCAGTTGATCAACATCTAAAAACAAGTGGTGGGGAAGATGAAAGACCCAAATTACTCTGATTATTTTACGCGCGATCTACGAGTCCGAGCTACGAGTATCAGAGTGAGCTTAAATTTTAGCGCTAACCTTACGCTCAAACCATATTGCTCTTAACTTTAAAATTGAAAAAAGAAAGTGAACGGGCAAAACAAGACCTCTAACACTTTGCCGTGTTCCTAAAGTCCGTATATGTATAACTTATCTTTGTTTTTTGTTTTTTTCTTCACGCACATTTGAGCCAACCTCCAGCCTTTTCCGCCATTTTGTACATCTTGACCTCAGCTGTAATCTCGTTCTCAGATCTTTTCACTCACTTCGCCTTAGCCGCCATTTTGAATACATTTCCATCCTCGTTGGAAATATTGGTCACGTGATTCTGCCGTGTGCCAAGGTCTTCTCCCTAGCCGCGGCCATATTGAAAACCGAGAAAACCTTGGGGACGAGGTTGCGACGGTGGTCATGCGATTTTCCGTCAAGAAAAACGCCGGTTGGCCAAAAGCACCGGGCGATTTCCCGCCAAGAAAAGATGGCATTCCCTACCCCCCTAATACCTTACCCTGTAAACCACCTCATGGCCCCAAGACAGGATATAACCCAGCCCTCAAACCCCCTCCCCTTTTACATCTCGCTTAACCCCATTTTAACCATTAAAAGAACGAAAAAAGATTAAATTTTCTCTCTCCCCTCCATCAACAAGTTTCCTCTCATCCCACCTTAAAACAGGATGAACCCCCCAACCCCATTTATGTCAATTTGAGAACGAACAGGTTTTATATTTCCATTGACAAGTTCCTCCTTCAACCCTGACACAAGCCAATTTATCTCGACTACAGAACGATATAATTTTTACTACCATTTACAAATTCCCTCTTACCCAACCGTAAGATTCACCCTCAAATGCCTTACCCTGATAACCATCTCATAAACCAAAGACAATACTAAACCCCTAACTTCCCCCCCCCCCCCCAAAGCTTTTTAACCCCATTTGAACCATTTAAAGAACGAAAATACATGTACTAACTTAAACTCTTCCTTCCACTGGCAATTAATATTCTCCATTTACCCCATTGGAAAAGTCACCCATACTTGTCTTGACCACGTGTACCATCCTTTCACCCCTGTAGCTAAACTCCCAGGTATACAAAGGGTTATTTAACCCCCCCCCCAACCCCCAAGGGATTTTTTCTTTCTTTAATTCTAAACGAGACAAGAAAGTAGCACCAGGAAACTCCAGAAAGCTTGACCACACCCTCTCATTTAAACCTGATTAAGGGAAGCCTCGAGCCATGCGGCCCATACTGCCGAAGCTTATCTCGGTTTCGGTAGCATTAAGCAGCTAGGAATATTCCTACTCCCCCCTGAATGGGATGCTAGTCCATCGCAGGTTTACCCACCAGCATTATGTCGCCGGTACCCATTTACACACCTGGGTGGAGAGAGGCACTATGAGAGTAAAGTATCTTGCCCAAGAACACGGCGCAGTAACCCCGGCCAGGTCTCGAACCCGGACCGCTCGATTCGGAGTCCGGCACACTAACCATTAGGCCGCCGCACCTCTCACTAGAACCTGATTACGACCATATATATTATAAACCTATTTTAACACACTTTTAAAACGAATATAGAAATGAAAGATTTTTACCATTCTGCCAATTTGCATCTTACCTAGAGTAATACCCCTAGCTCTCGACTCTATACACCTTTTCATTCCTTTTACACCATACCAAATTCATTTTAATTCCTTTTCTTTCATTTTTACCCAAATAGATTTTATGTTTTTACACAACGAATCAGATTATCACCCACGCATAACCCAAATTCATTATGCTTATTTTAATCTTATTCCTATACTAGACACAACAACTCTTTCCTAACTATGGCTACTGCAGAGACTACAGAAGAATCAACTTTACTATTCTATGCTTCGCACATCCGACCTCTCAACAGACAACAAATTTCCAACCGGCGTTTACAGCTCTTCAACCTACTTAATGGCGATTTATTTTATCCTTTAAACATCTGGCCAAAAGACATTAAAGCACTTTTTTGGAAAAAACCCATAGGAGACTGTGACACTTTCAAACTCTTATTATTTTCCATTGGCAATGGCTGCTCACCTTGTATAATTGCAGAATGGATCTTAACTTCGCAAAACTGGGTCCCGCAATCCAAAGGAGAAAAGCGAGCAAGGCAAATAGATTTTGTCAAAGCTAATCTTGGTTCCAAAAGTGACAGATGGTTCTATTTTGACATTCACCATGAAGAATGGCTGTACCTAAGCGGAGAAAAAAGAGAGTGCAACATTGATTAAAGTTACCGTGAATGTTTCACCATTCTTATTGCATTTTTTTCTGGAATAAAAAGTATTTTTAAAATCTAAAACAGAAGAACGAAAAATAAGTAATATATCAAGATTACTCCTACTCATGTACATTACATGTATATGCAACATTACAACATTTTAACCTAACCCTTCCCCACCTTACAAAACCTCAACCAACCCCACAAGTTAAGCTATTTTTCTACTACATGAAATAATTTTTACCTCCAAATTTAAATTTTTACTTGCCCTCAGGTCTAACGCGAATCCATAAACCTTAATCTAAACTCAAATTTAAACCAAAAAGCAATTTTGCCTTGCCCCCTTACCTTAAATTTTCCCCTTAGGGATAGTTTACACTACTCTCAGCTTAAACCAACCAAGGAAATCCTTTCCCTACCCTCTAACCTAAAGCCTTTCCCCAACTTTAAACCTTAAACCTGTAATATAACATAACATAAAACTGTTTGTAGGTTTTAACATACAAGCTAAACCTTAATGATGTTTTAAGATATTCTTATTAAATGTTTTGTTATTACTACTATTTTATTATTCTGTGCTAAATTTCAAATTTTATTTTGGTAACAATTACTTAATATTTTATTTGATTTTATTCATTTTATTATTTCATTTCATTTGTGCTGCCTTGTGTTGGACGTGGCTGCATCGCAGTCTGTTGGTCCCTCAACGCTAGTGCAAATTTTATCTTTGTTTTAATTTTACTCAGTTATTTCTGTTACTTTTGCCATTTCCTGCACTACCTTGTGGTAGATGTGGCTGCATTGCAGTTTGTTGGTCCCTCAACGTTAGTGCAGAGTTTTATTTCATTTCACACTTTTTAGTACTGCCTTGTGATGGACGTTGGCTGCACTGCAGTTTGTTGGTCCCTCAACGCTAGTACATTTATTATTTTATTTGACATGTACATACAACATTTCCCCTTCCACATACATACTTCTCCCCTCCTTATTCCCACTATTTTTAGTGGAGACTTGGGAACCCATTAGCTTGGGATTCCATACATTAACACCTGGGATGCCACAAAGGTTGCTAGTGAAACTACTGGTTTTGTTTGCTTGTTTTTTTTTTTTTCGACAACAGATAGGACGAGACTGCGGGCTCAAGATGCTGAGCGTAGGCTTGCTAGTAGTCTCCCTCGTGGCAGTTTTTCGTGCTTTTGCACAAGATCGACCTCTGAAATACCCAGACAGTCTAGGCGACGGCGTCAATCTTCTCGTCAATATAGAAAAGGGGCTGGAGAAGAAACTCCAAGATAGCTTGAGAAACGAGCGGATGTTGTTCCAATATCGGCTTGTTGGTCTAGCCTTCTTGGAGTTTTGGTTCAAATTTGTTATAAATTTTTTTTCCACGATTAAAGATTTACTTTATTTATATAACAAACAAATAATAAACAATTTCTTTCGTGAACTTTAAACCTAGGGGGTCTTCGGCTAGCACTTCTAACTTCCCTTATACATCGCTAAGAGGCATATTGTCATTCTGCTCAGCTCTCCCTGATCATTCCAACCAGCGCAATTGCGTTTAAAGCCTTTTCTTACATAATTACGCTAAATTCATTTAGCTAATCTGTCCATGGTAGCCTCTAACCCATAATCTTTTTATTCGCTCTTACGAAGGACTAGCGCTTGAATCTTTAACTTTTGAATTTCTTTGCGGTAGCTAGTCGACACCAGCTCATCAAATTAAATTGTATTACTCTTCCACCACCGGACGCGGCGCCAATACAGTTTCGTTAGAAACTAAACCCTTTCACATATGTTGTTACAAATGACATTGCATGTTTGTCAGTTTACTCTAATTTGTAAATGTAATACGACTACATGCTGTCCAATTTGGAAATAATTGGTTGAAAAAATTGCGAGGACAGCCAAAATTGGACGAGGCCGTAGGCCGAGTGCAATTTGGCTGTATAACTAGTCAGTTAATCCAGCATTGTCAGCAAAACTATTAGCATTGAAGAAAGGAACACTGAAATGTTGAGAATTTTTTTTATTTCCAAAATATTTAAAATCGAATACCATAATCACATAGAATAACAACAACATAAGGGAAAAGAGTACACTGTAAATTTCAAGTGTTATTTTCAAAATAACACTTGAAATTGACTAATGCTTGAGAAAATTGTGTACCAAGCTGACCTGACTGCCAGAGGGATTCTTCCTCTGCTCCACGCATATTTTCGTTTTCCGTAGCCCACCCACTCTTAATTCTCTTGCTTTCGGTTCACGTTGTTGCCTCGATTTTGCAAATTCACGATCGCACAAAATACTGTAGTTCTGCGACAGTTTTTAAAATGGCGGTCCAACGAGCACAGCATGACAGCCAGATTATCTGTTTCGTAATCGTGACCCTCTTTTTTTTTTCGAATTTCAGCAAAAAAAACGGCAAAGAATTGCATCTAGCTCATGGCAAGGGATATCTTCTAACTTTCTCTCTTCGTTACGCTGCACTTGAAAACCTTCAGCCAAGTTTTTGTACTCTTGGAGGTGTTTCGGTTTTGGTTTTTGCGTCTAAGGTTAGCAAACTCCTCTTCTGGCAACGTAGGAAACCTCTCATTTGCGTTACTGTTGCTGAAAAGATTATGAGAAATGGAAAAATTAGGCAATTCTGGACTAAATTCCGCCATTACCTACTATCAATGCGACAAGACACCCTATCAACAGTGCTGACGCTATGCTTGGTGTTGATTGGCTGGTTTCTCTCATCTATTGTTTTTTCTTGGATTTGATTGGCTCAGTCAAACTGTCCAATTTTTCTTCAATTGGACAGTTCGTGTATTTTAAACTGAAAGTCCTAATTGAAACTACTCAAAATTAATCCTTAATTGGACAGTTCTCAGAAATTAAAGAACAATAGTTGGGCTAACTGACCAGCTATATAATTGGCTTAATTGAACCAGCTATACAATTAAACTCTTAACTCTAATTTTCTTTGAGCATGAGAAAGTGACAAAATGCAGGACAACAAACCTCATCGGGGTGAAGGTTATCGCCAGAATCGATGGAGGATGGCTGTATCTAACAGCCATCCTCCATCCATTCTGGCGATAACCTTCAAACGGAACCGTATTTCAAACGGAACCAAATGTTTGGCAGCTAAAAACGTAAAAACGTTTTCCTAGCAACATAAGCTAACAAACCAAGGAAAAAACCTTTCTTGCCAATGAACTGCTCGCAGTGGCCTCCACTTAATAAATGAATACAGTTTGCTTCCAGCGCATGCCGGGAAGATGGTAATTCACTCCTTTCATTAAAATAGCCAATAGCCTTTTCCGGTAGTCTTCGTGCACTTTGGTTCATTTACTTAGCTTGGACATGTCACTTTAGGCTGCTAAAGTAAGAGGACTCTTTTGACAGGAGGCTTTTAAGCTTTGTACCCTGTTCGCCTGTTCGTCATCCCGTCCTTTGTCTGAGGAAAGAAGAAGACGTCTGGACGCAGGTTAATGACTTCAATAACGTCATCAACATCAATAAGGCCCTTTTAGGAAACAAAACGAAAAAAAGTCACTCCAGTATAGGTTTTACTTTTTTCACAGATTTCCTTCCACAAATCTATAGTTAAAATCACTTGCGATAAATTGTCAGTAAATCGTTGATCTTGTTTTAGTTTTTCAGAAAAACTACGCGTGCGGAACGTTTTGGAATTGAAAGCATGCTAAACCTCTTTTACCAATTTAATTTCCAAGATACCCAGCTTAACTTTGTTTGTTTTAGGTAAAGTAAAAACTAACAAGAACTAAGCCACTAAATTAGCTATTGACGTTCTACTGATACTGATACGAATATTCAACACCTGCTTCACCTTGAATCATTTATAATGTGTTGCGCTTTTTCTTGAGCTTCAATTAGCAAAAGCATTTCAAGGTACGTACCTACAAATTACAACTCCTTGTCGCTCCGGTACAGCCGGCTTTCATCATGAACAACTCAGTTCTTCCCTTCCAACAAAATGGGGAAAAAGTGCAAGCCACCTATGATGCTTTTAAAGCAGTACTTTTGGCAGTCAATGCCTTGGTCGTCTTGGTTTCAATCATAGGCAATATTCTTGTGGTCATCACTTTTGTTAAAACACAGAGTCTCCGGGCCAGCACTAACTACTACATCACCAGCATGGCAGTCTCCGATTTACTTCTTGTCTCGACTGACTGGCCGATGTATTTAAGTAGCAGACTTTCTCCTTTTGGACATTCCTTGTCTTCATTCCAATGTAGACTTGGAATGTACTTGCGTCCTGTATCATATTCAGTTTCCATTGCAAGCCTTGTGCTGATAACTGTGGACAGATTCATTGCTATTGTGCATCCCATGAAAGTAACTATGATAACAAAAAGGGTACGAAGTGTTTTCATCTCACTAACTTGGGTCTTGTCAATGTGTATATTTGCTCCAATTATAAATATTTCCACAACTCCAGAAGAACATGATGAACCATACCTTTGTGCTTCTGAAAACGGGGGAATAGTATTCATCGTTTACATCATAATAGGATTTGTGCTACTTTACTGTGTACCTCTCATCGTCATTATCATCCTCAATACTCGAATCATGAAATTCTTAAAAAGAAAAAATCCTGCGATCCAAGGAATTGGCCACCGCAACACGAGACGCAAACAGAATCAACGAATAATGAAAATACTGCTAACAATGACTGTTTCTTTTGTTATCTGCTGGACTTTATTCTATACCGCGATTTTTCTTCTCGTATTTCTCCAAAAAGTTTTAACACGGAACATAAAGGAAATTGTTCATGTTTTTTGTTATTATTTTCTTCCATTTGTCAGTACTGCTGTTAATCCCCTAATACTTTTCACATTCAGCACAAACTATCGTCAAGGACTTAAAAATTGTCTTTGTCTTGCTGTTAGGAAATGCTGTTCAAGTATTGTTCGTGAAGAAGAAGTACTTGAAGAAAACGTTGAATTGCCTGAACTACGGTGACTTTTGTGAGAAGGCTTGACACTCCGCTCATAATTGAGCAGCACTTAATTTTTTTATTCTTTTCTTTTTCTTTTTTTTTTCTTTTATGTTTTTTGACAAAAAAAATCTCACAAACATAACAACTAAAATTACAACAATATTTGACCAAGGAAATAACATACAACTTCGCGGGTATAGCAATATTATACAGTATAGCAATATCATATTACTCAAAAACTATTATAATACAACATAACGGCGATTTGATAAGTTCTATATGTTACATGTAAAAGAAGAAAAAGGTAGACAAATAAAAAAATCCCCCCCCAAGAAAACAAACAAACAAAACACACACAAATGCTACAGCACAGCCCATGAATACTGCCATCATCTAATAATAGTATTAATAAAAAAGATGATATAAAATCCCTGTATTATGGAAGAGCGCATGCCTCTATTTGCCACTACAATAAAGCTTTTCTTCGAAATTCTTGCACAATCGCATTCTTTTCGAAACACTTACGACGGTGGCAACCTCAACCCCAGGGTCTTCTCGATTTTCAATATGGCGGCGGCTAGGGAGAATACCCTGGGAGATAGCGATCTAAAACGGTCGCTGGCTGGCGCTATTCTTACATGAGCTCTGATTGGCTTACGTCTTCCAAAGCAAAGATGGCGGATCTTTGTGGGTTCTTTGTGAAACCAAAACAATGCTATTTCTAGGTCTCTGTGATGTGAAAGTTGAACAGTTTTTTTGTTTCACAATTTACATAACTGCAGCTGTTCCGTATGAAGATCTGAAGTACCAATCCCAAGATTCGTAGGTAATTCGCCAATTATTCGGGTTACATGTAAGAACCTTACAAATCGCCAATGTGCACGATACTCAAGAGTTTTGGAATGGCAGTCGCAGGATATAATGTGGCGTAACGGACTGTGAGATACTTAGTCGTAATGTACTTGCTCCGATTTTGTTCATAAATAAAGCATAATTGCGCACTAATTGTTTGTATTTCCATGGTCGTTGAAAACTTGTAGGACACTAATGTATTTCTTATATTTAACAATTATTCTACGAAAGCGCACCGGATATGAAATAATATATAACCAACGAGGCGCGTAGCGCCGAGTTGGTTATGATCATTTCATATCCGGCAAGCCCGAGTAGAATAATTGTTTTATTAAAAATCCAACAACAAATTACTTTTTCATGATGGTTGTATTTGACGAAAAATGTCATGACCGCAAGACAGATTAAACGTCCGCTCCGAAAATGCAACTGTTTACAACTGTCAAAATGATTGACGTAGACATCTGACAATGTCTTTGCAATGCTGAATGAAATGTAAAACGAATCGAGCAAGTGAAGCGATTTTTTCAGTTTTTAAGAAACTTTTTCAGCTAAACAAGTAACAAAGAATCGCGAAAAGTCAATCAAGAAATTGCATCTTAATTGGATCGACCGAAATTGTTGTAAACGTACACATAGGTGCAGATGTAGAAGTTAAACTGGGGAGGAAGGAAACGTTGTTCGCCATGTGCTTCTACAGTAGTGGACACGCTGCTTTGTGCAACTGACAGCTGGTTGTTTTCCACCAAAACACGTGAAGAAGATGTTTGAAGAGTGACCCCTCTACCAGGATTGAAGGAGGCCTCGTTTTCTTTCTCGTCAGCTGCACAGGATCCGCGGTGGTCGAAGAAAGAGGTGAGAAGACGCGACACAGCTTGCTGCTGACAGAAAGACGGACGATCATTATCCGATTCGACAGACTGGTCTGACTTGTGACCGGTTACAGCCTTGATATGTCGTGTTATGTCGTGTTGCGCAGTTGCTGTCGGATAGGACGGTCACAGCAGTTGCTCTTAGCCAGTGATTTGTGAGATGCGGCTCGATGCCTGCTCGTTTGCTCATCGTTTTCAACATGTTGTCGCGCGTGTTTTCTCCAATAGGTACGCTGCAGAACCAAACTTGGTCTTTCTCTGGATTGAATTTTGAGCTGCCCGCTTCCTTTTGGTCTTTGAAAAAGAACGTCTATACCAGGATTCAGATGGGCCAAGTAGTTCTTGATTGTCTTCACTGGCCATCGTGGCGAGTCAGGAACGGAAAATATCTTGGCGTCTGATTCATCTTCAGCATCGGCAAGGCCTCCCTGGTGATTCTTTGTCGCCGACAGCCCGCCGGGAAATTGCCTGTTCAGCTCAAAGTACTCGACTCCCTTTGGTGTTTCTCTAAAGGCAAGCATCCCAGGCTTCATTTCACGCTGATTTTCTCGTCCCCGTCTTCCGAAAAACAAACCAAGGTAAAACCAAGCTGTTCGCTGGAGCTGAGCGGGATTTTTGCTGTCGGCTGGACCAAGTTCGCCGCTTTCGTAGAGCTTCTGGATTTGCTCCTTTGTTTTCGCTCTCTTGTGGACAACTCCAGCTATTTTTCCCGACTTTCGAAGGTCTTTTACAAAGACGTCCAGCACTTTATTTGCGAACGGAGGTAGCGGTCAATGGCTGCTTTTAATAATATGTATTATTAAGAACTGGACTGGGTATATTGGATTTCTAGCGTTTTGATTGGCTAAACGGAGCTAGGCTATCACCTCATATACCTGCTGTGACCAAATATGGTCAATGAATATGAAACATTCAACAACGAAGTGAGCTGAAAGTTTTTCCCTTGTGAGCAACCCGGCGAGAAAAATGGACAAGAAAAAAATCACTTGGCAGCGAATTTAAATTAAGCAGAAATTCTATCAGCTCCACTAAGACACCAATTAAAATTGTTCCGTAGTGTTTGATTTCTTAGGACAACAAGAAACTGTGCAGAAATAGAAATTTAAGCATTAGGCGTTGTGTTTACAATTAATATTTCTTTCATCGATCGTCACATCGATCATTAAAATTGAACAAACGGTAGGTTTTATCAGGAAGGCTTTCCGCAACAAAATATCAAGACAATACATAAAATAAAACACAGTGAGGTGGGGCTGTTCTAAGCATTTAATAAAAACTATCACACATTCATGACGAGTCGGCGAGAAGAAAACAAACTACCAAGAAGGAAGGAAGGGCGAACTTTTTTTCGGCTATAACACGCAAAATTAACACTGGTTCACCTGCACTCGTTGTAGCTGTGTGTTCCAATAGATCGAAATTTTCAGACAGAAATAAGATACCATGTAAACGGAGTTAAATCGCTTTCCCAGTTGTTTGAGTGTTGTTTTTACCATTCCGTCTGCAACCTCTGAACCGAGAACAACTACGGTTTGTGCTCTGCGTTTAAAAAACTATGATGGTGAATTCTAATGTTCCTCGCTACAGTCAGTAGTCTAGCTTCTGAGCTGCATAGAAATTACCTCTTCAAGTTCAAATTAGTTCTTTCTTCAGCTTGATCAAACACGCACATGATGGATCCGTTGTGCCAACAGATTACAAACTTGTTCCTTTTCTACTCCAGCAGCTAATATGGTGAAATCGTACAGCTTCAGTCCGCATTGAGCGATGAGTACAACAATGTTTCAGGAAAAATCAAATACGTACCATATTGCACAGCCAATAATTAGAAGATTTTTTTCCCAAAACTTGTGCCACTTCGTTCACTTTCGAGCAGTTTCATTGATTCATTCAGCTTTGCAATGAAACGCTGCAACACTTCGCAAGGTTTTGGCGCCTTTTTCGTTCAGTCATGTGATCGATTCTTGTTCCCTTTTTATCTCTTTTATTTCTTTTCTCTTTTTCCCCTCTCTTTCTTGATTTTTTTAAATACTCGGGCTTGCTGGATATCGATTATAACCATTATCGATTATAACCAACGAGGCGCGTAGCCCCTCGTTGGTTATCATTCGATATCCAGCGCGCCCTCGTAGAATAATTGTTAATTATTTTATTTATACATGTTAGATTCAGTCGCAAAATTGTTTTATCAGTGCAAATTTGCAGTGCAATTAAGGACTCTAATGAAAATGAAAAGCTGCCGGTGAAATAAAATTGGATAAAACTTATAAATGAGTCAGCTGCTACTTAAGGGCATTCCATTCGTTGATAAATTTGTAGAAGCTAGAAGCTGTTGCTATAGCTGCCGATATTAATAAATAATTTCAAGAACAAGTTGCTTGGATAGGCAATTCAGGTAATTTGAGGATTTCATAGTAGGGATAAGCAAAATTAAATACTAATTTTATGCACATTGGACGGCTACATGTGCGTGATTCTACAACGTTGCTTTAATTATTAAGTTACTCAGAATGATTGAGACTGTTCCAAGTTCACACTTGTAGAAGTAAATTGAACGAATCAGAGTTTTTTTATGGACTCGTTCTACACCATGAGAGTGTTTCTGCTTACTGGGATTCCAAGCACTACTCAGTTAACTACTGGCATTTTCAAGGCAAGGCTTACTGGGGTAATATAAACCTGAATCTTAAATATATGATAGTGAAGTGACAATGGGACAGAACTGAGCTGTGCTCTCGAGCTTCCTAGGATTTTCAAGGCAAGGCCTGACGAGGGTAGTATAAGCCTGATTCTCCTTAGCATCAGGACAGCTACCCAGATTACATTTTCAAAAATTATTGACTTGTCAGTGTAGCCTTAGCGATTTGCTGTAATCTTTTGAATGGTAGACTGTTTCTCTGTTGTTGCTTGAAGGTGGAGTTGAGAACTAGACATCCTGGGCATCCATCTGCCAGAACTAGTGAATTACTTTTCTAATTTTGTGGAATGGATTTCCTGTGCAAGTTACCATAAACAATTTCCCTCTTAGTATCTAAATATCAAGGGGGTAGTGGATTAAAGGTGTAAAGAATATAAGGGATCTGGAATTTATAATAAAATTTTCGAATTTTTCATAATCCACAACATGCGTTTTTTCAGGTTAACATTTTTTGCAAAACAGGCATGGAATTTGACCTTGCATCCATTGATACTGTCAGGTTATAACACCATGACTTGTCGTTATTTTCACCTCCCTGTTACTTGAATTTTCTGTCACCAGATTCAATTTATTGCCAGTCAAATACAATAAATGGCCACTGGAAAATATAGAAGCGATGACGTTGCCTCTATCAAATATATGTACGTCACCTGATTTGATCATGTTTCTTTTATTTTTCAAACATCAACAAAAAGTGATATCCACATAAGAGCACCCTAGGTTGATGGCAGTTATATTGTGTTTATCAATTTTAAATCCCATTCAAAAACGTCTTCAAAGAATCATTTTTTCTCTCTTTTCTTCTTGAACCCCCTATTTTCCATTGAATTTCATTTTTAAACACTTTCAAACTTTACCCAGATAACTCAATTGATTGAAGTACTCAAAGAAAAAATTACTTAAAACCCGTACAGGAATATCATGCCCAGCGCTGGTTGAACCAAACAAAGGGATCTGTATCTATCCACTGTTCAAATGCTTTATTTCTCCATTCTTTACAGCCTCACATTTTACTTAATTCTAACATCCGAGATTACACATGTAACCTTTTCTAAAAGTAAATTGTCGTAGATATCATACCTTATCATTAACCCAATCAGTTATTAACAATACAAGTGTGGTAATATTGGACACTCAGCTACAATGGCACAAAAATGACATTCGTAACTCTAAACACATTGCACACAAAGTATCATGGGGAAAATATTTGTAAACTGGACAGCCAAATCGCAGAAAGCAGTATTGAAAGTGACAAATCCTAGGAGATCTGCAATTGAACAAGCAAATATGTAGACAGGAATGGGACCAAATAAATCCAACAATGCCAACATGATCACTGTTGCCTTCAAAGCAGCACCTGGGATTTACTAGATTAAACACCAGTTTGACTAAACAACATGGCTCCCTGGAAGAGCATTTGCAATGAATGGGATGCTGTAACTTTTAAATAAATCTTATGATGATGATGAACAAAGACTCATCCCTCATCCCAAACATATCAGCCCTTAGCGGTATTTTATTATAAGCTCTGAAGATGGCGAAAAAAGCTCTGAAGATGACGAAATATCAAAAATGTTCAAGGACGTATGTTATCACTCCTAATAAATAACCATGAGCATTTTTTATCTCCAATGATTGAACAAGTGTAATGGAAAAGTTTTATCCACGAATTGAAAAGCACAAGAAACAGATTGCTATGGGATAGCAAGCCGAGTAAAGTAATTGAAGATTACATGCAAAAAAAAGTTGTTAATAGATGTGCACTCCACGCTAGGGTATACTATGCCAAAGATCTTTGGCAGAGAGGGACACTGAGGGCGTTGGTTGGGATATGTCAATTCCACAAAAGTTATTTATAGACTGGCTTTTCAACGGGTCTGTTTCCCGAAACATCCGCATAAATAACATTTCCCTTGTTTTTCGAAGTCGTTTTCATCGACATAGCCAGAAATTCGTGACGGCAAGCGGCTTGCACCGCGGGCGCATAATCAAAATGGCGGCCAGAGTGAATGAAAGAGTAAGTAGCTTTTACAAGGCCTTAACTGATGTAAGCAATGCCGATCTTTTGAAGAATCGTCCAGCAGAAATAGCCGAAAGGGTATTTAGTCATTGGAGGATAAAAGGAAAGGTAAGTATTGTGATTTTATTCTCAATCGGTTTGTTGATAACTGTTCGATGTCGACTGAATGCCAAAATATAATATTTGTCTCTGCTCGGAGCCTTAGCTCTATTTGCAACTGTAATCCTTTTCAGAGAGAATATCTTATTCAATGGAAAGGCTACAGTTCGCTTGCAGATTTGATTAAATTGATGTCATATCAGATCAGACATGGCATCCACATGTGAATGTTTTCCCCTCAATCCCTTCCCGCTTTTTCGAAATCCAGCCGGTGCCCATAATCAGCGGTTTCTTTATGTTAGCAGGTAAGTACGTTATGTATAGGGGAGAAACAAAATGGCTGCCAAGGAGCTTCCCAGTAGGAGGAAAACAAACCGTTTCAGGGGCATTTTTACCTCACTAATGGCTCCATTTCCTCAATGTCGCACTTACAAAAAAGCCTGATCTTCGTCTCAAAAAGGCAGTGCCTTAGCTGGTGTTTTTTCGCGAGCTTAACATCGTATCTTTTGGATGGGAAGCTGGGGAAACATGTCGTAGCAAGGATTTTCTCTCCATACACTAGGAAAAGCATGAAGGTGAGCGCTGTTTTAAGAGGATATTGTGTCCGTTTCTAGTGATATTTCGATCGAAAAAGGCAGTGGCTAGAATAATATTTCCTTCATTTTTTGTTCAATAAAAATGTAGTTCGAACATTGCTTTATCAATTTTAAAGCTGGGGAAAGTCGCAATTTGAGCGACAACAACAAAAGTTAGGAAAGTTTAAAATTTCTCCCTCATTCTCTTTATGTTCTGCCGCCATATTTAATCCGTGTTTGCGTGTATTGCGCATGCTTGCGGCCATGTTGGCAGCCATGTTGTCCGAAATTTCTGGCTATGACAAAACGTAACACCACTTGGTCCGCCATTACAAATAATATTTTGAATGGAGCTTCAAACGCCAGAACGAGGGTGCCTTTATGCGGACGTCCGGAAAACAGACTTCCGTTCCAAATGGCCATCTAAAAATAACTTTACCGAACTTGACAAATCCCAAAGCCTAGAATGACAGTGTCCCTCTCTGCTCCCCTATTTTCTCTTGATTTCCTGCTTTAAACTAAGGCACACAGATCGTACTGATCTACAACAATAGGGTGGGTGATATGAGGGGAGGAAAGAACGGTGTCTCTGGCTGTAGAGAAGTTCACTTGCTCTTCTACGGCAAGCACATCTTGCTCCGTCACCTGCACCTTTTGCTGACACGCTTTCGCTGCCAAACGAGAGAAGAAGGATGAAATTTGCTGGGCAAACAACCTCTCACCATTTGGGCCCTAGAGCTCGACGCATGCCTTTGGCGACAACATCGGTGCGACAACTTCCCGGTGCCTTGACCGATGTCAAACTTCGCTTTAAGGTAAGACGTAGGTAAAACGTTGCCTGCCTTTGAATTTATTATTCCTTGGAATAATCAATTGCACAATTTCGAGTTTGGCGATGGGGAACTAAATCTGGTATGGCGAGCGTATGGCATTGTTTCAGGAAAGCGTTTTGTGGTGGACAAAAATACAGGTCAGTCGCTTTACGTTTGTTATTTTATGATTTTAGAAAAGTAGTATGTTGGTATTAAAGGGCTCTATAACTGTTTTATTTACGAGAAAACGAATTTTGAGATGAAATTTCATACAGAAACGTCTTTATAAATTCAAAGTCAAGCAACGTTTTATCCTAGGGTGTACAAGGGAGGAATGTACCCTACATTTCTCTTCTTCAAGAATTAGTAGATTGTTGTAGTTGCTCTGTGGAGTAAATTTAACAAGACCACACAATACAACAACAACACTTGAGAATTACAAAGAGAATGTTTCCAATAAGCGATATATTTCTTTTTCATTTGATCTACAAGGTACGTTATCTTAGTGTCATCTAAAGTGTCATGATTAAAGTTAAAGGGAATGTCATAATAATTGAGCATATTTATAACACTGGAATAGAAACTATTTTTACCATTACAGTGCAAATCTATTGACATTATCAGTGATTGCACGACGAAGGAGTTTTGATCTTTATTTTGAAGATAACTTATGTACTTAAGAATTCGTTTATTTATATCAAAGGTTAAAGGGAAGCGACCCATTTCAGCCCGGCATGCAATATTAGATGCCTTGTTATTAACTTGTAAGTAGCGTTTGCAAAATTGTAAGTGACTTTTTTCAATTGGTGAAGTGTCCCAAGACTTGAAATCTGATTTAGCAAAGACACCCCAGGCTTCGCTATTATAAGTCAAAATGGGTGAAATCATCGTGTCGAAAATTTTGCAAGCAAGAGAGGGTTTTAAACGGCTTAAGTCAACGTGCCGTCTTAAAGCAAAGAGAGCATGAAGAGCCTTTTCTCTCAAGTGATTCAACGACAGTGTGAAATTTCCAGATGAAGAAATTCGCGTTCCTAGATAAGTATAATTCTGAACAGTGTCAATCTTTTCTTTGTCAATATAAAAGTTACATTCATATTTTTTCGCGCGTTTTTGAAAAACCATTATTTTAGTTTTCTTAGGATTAATCTGTAACATCCACGATGTACAGTACTGGGCTAATGCATTGAGACAATTTTGCAGCCCTGTTTTTGATCGTGATAGTATAATCAAGTCATCTGCATACAAAAGAGAGTTTAATTTGGTTCCATTGGGTAAAACAAATGGATCAGATAGAATATTGTCGAAAGAGAAAGGTAAGTCATTAATGTATAGGTTAAACAGAAGTGGACTCAGAATGCAGCCTTGGCGTACACCTCTTGCATATTGAAAAGGTCGCGTTTGGTTATTGCCAATCCTTATAGAACCAGTAGAATTGTAGTAGAGGCTTTTGATTAGGTTATAAAAATTTCCTCCAACATTATTTTGCAGCAGTTTATAAAGGAGCCCATCGTGCCATACCGAGTCGAAAGCTTTCCTGAAATCGACAAAACAGGCGTATACCTTTTCATGGTGACAATTAACGTACTTATCTATCAATGTTCGCAAAGTAAGAACATGGTCTGCAGTTCGGTTATTCGGTAAAAAACCGATTTGAGATTTGTGAAGGATGTTCAACGAGTTGACATGTTCTAGAAGTCTTTGATTTAAAATCGAACAAAATAATTTTCCTAGACAGCTAGAAACGCAAATTCCTCGGTAATTTGAGGGGTCATTTCTTCCACCAGACTTGAATATTGGTGTAATGAGCCCACCACACCACATTTGAGGCATTGATCCCAAATCAAGAATATTGTTGAAAAGTTTCTGATAAACGAGTATCATTTCATTTAAACTAGTTTTAATCATTTCGTTTCGTATTTTGTCTGAATAGGGTGATTTGTTATTCTTTAATTTTTTTACTGCTGTACGTATTTCGGCTTCTGTGATGAAGAAGTCCAATGGATGCGATTGCATTTTGTTGTCTTCTTGTTTTCGTAACTCATAGATAAGGTTTTGTTGATCGGAGTTAAGAGGGTCATTTGAATGAAGAGACTGGAAATGTTTCATCCAATTTTCTTCTGAAATCAGTGGAGTATGTTTTAATTTCACTGAGTCATCAATTGATTTCAAACAATTCCAAAAGTGTTTCTTGTCTGAATCGAGGGCGGTTTCCTCTAGCTCAGAAATCTTGTTATTGTAGTATTCATTTCTTTTATTATTTAGAAGGTTCTTATACTGTTTTAAGACAGTATGATATTCTTCACGGAGAATGACGTTTAAGGGATCTCTGTGTTTTTGATTTGCTAATTTTCTTAATTCATGTCTTTTCAAGCGACATTCTTTATCAAACCATTTTTTGTTTGAAGATAATTGGGCGCGTTTATGTTTTTTTATAGTTTTTATCTTTAAGCAGCGTTTTGCAGTTGCGATGAAAATGTTTTCTACTTTTTGAAGGGAGATGTTAACATTTGCGATTGATTCGTTGTCGTTTAGAAACTCTCGGATTAACGTTTGGGTACTTGGAGACCGTAGTGCCTCTTTGAATTTTTGTGTGGAGTCATGCTCCCAGCAGAACTGTTTCGGTAAACTCGTCAAAGTATCATTTGCAGGTATTGCATCCCGATTAGAAATATTCGTGTTAATATTCAGCCAAGTCACTATTGGGCTATGATCTGATAAACAGGATGGCTCTTTAACAATAAAATTTGCTACATGTTGAAATAAATCTTGATCACATATTGAATAATCGACGACACTTGTTCCGTTTCTACCATGAAACGTGGCTCTTCCTAATGAATCACCACTAACTCTGCCATTGAGTATTCGGAGGTCCGCGCTTCGGCAGAGTTCAAGAAGGCGCTTTCCGTGGTTATTTAGCTCATTGTCAAAACTATTCCTCTGAGTGGAACATATCGCAAATTCGGATTGGTCGTTGGTTATCATGTTATTTCCTTCTTGACAGACAGAGTCCGAATATTTTCCTGTTCTAGAGTTTAGGTCACCCATGAGTAGAATCGACCCTTGGGAAGAATAGATTTCAATGTCGTTTTCGAGATCTTCGAACAATTCGGGGTGAAAGTAATTGGAGCCGCATGGTGGAATGTAGATACCACATACAAAGATATCTTTTGCAGTTTTCGTGTACTGTCTGCTAATTTTAAACCAGAGAAAATTTGGAGAAGCCTTTTCCACGGTAATCCAATCATGAAATTCATTCTTGTAAAGTAAAGCTAATCCACCCGAATTTCGGCCACTTTTCGTCGTTTTTGAGGTGCCTGTAACTACAGATCGATATCCTGCTACCTCAATATTGGTCTCATTCCAAGTCTCACAAAAGATTAGAAAATCAAAATCATTAATCATGTTCAAACAATCAACATTCTGTAATTTATCCCCTAACGATTTCGAAGAGAGGCCATTAATATTCCAGGCAAAGAAAGACAATTTGCTTGCGTTATTCAGGTGGTCTGTCAATCCCATGTCGGTATCTATCTAGAAGACAAGATTAATCGTATCCTAGTAAATAAATTAATTAGCTCTAAACATAACTCTTAATTAATCTTAAAAGAGATATTAGTTCTCTAGGAATGTCAACAGCTGGGTCTTTACCGTGTTCTGGATTAGCGGGTAACTGCCACTTTGTAACGGGGGGAGCGCCGGATACTGACTGATGAACTTGAGATGGGAGATAATCTGGTGGCGGCGGTTGGTGCTGAGGCAGAGGTTGATGCATTCGTTGGGACGGTAAAGTACGATGGCCACTATTGCGAAAGTTCTTGACAACATCGCTGTAGGATGCGTAATTCTCAAATGGTGTTGATTGAGACTGGGACGTTTGGCGGGGCAAATGATCATGACTGGACGGGGATCGTGGAGGTCTTGCTCTGCCAACAATAACACGCCAACAATAACACTGCAAGATTGATTTCTAAAGCTCTTGCCGTGGGCCAAAAAACAAATATTATCGCAACAGGAAGGGTTTTACGAAAGAGAAATGATTTTATACAAATTATTTCTTACTTTCGATTCAGGGTTACAGTAGAACAATTAGTCTGGCAGAGTATATGTATACAAATAGATTTTTTTAAATATAAATTTTGTTTATATCACTGGTGAAGGGATCATTGTCGATTAACGTTATTATAAAAATAACAACGGGAATACAGACAAAAATATCAATGTGCCTTGTAACTTTCTTTATTCATATCATTTCAGTAGTGTAGCCTTTAGTGTGTAGCACCTGCATATTTTTCTCTCCGAAAGCCCTACCTTCCCCTTACCCCCACCCACTCCCCGGCGTTCGCCCCAATCCCCAATCACGCTAAAACAAATTTTGTCACGACAGGCTCTTTGACATGGCCGTCTTAAAACTTTTAGTACTAGCTAGGCGAGAAACACACTCCTACTATTTTACCAGAATACTAACAGTCAAGTCGATCATCCTTCAACCACCTTGGTAAGTTTAACCATGTTAGACTTTGTTGTGTTTTCTCAGAACAAGAGTATTTCAGTTGGACAGACTGCCTGGAAATTAATTTCAAATGACTGGCTTTCGCTAGTCTGTCACTGTTTTATTTTTAGGACTTTAAGTCCTCCTCGCTGCCAGTAACTAGTCAACGCAAATTCTGCAATAAATTCCCTACGATGAGCAGTTTTAATCTATTTAAAACTGCATTTTATCTTTACGATACAGTTTGCCGCTTTAGCAGCAAGCGAATTCTTGTCACGCAAATGTAAGGGAGTGGAAACAGATGTTTGTTTTTAAGAACGCTTAAAGTACCAGAAATGTTAACTTTTCAAGATAATAAGTTAATTTCCTTGCTATAAAACATGTTATTTTGCAGTACAAGGAGGGAAATACTCAAATACGACCCTTGTGTGACGAACAGATGATTGCATTGACTTTTCGACCTGTGGTTGAGATGTAATTTATTCGGTGTCGGATAACGAAAGCTAGAATGAAAGCTTCTTCTTTTAGCATCTATTTTACGACGAATACCTAAAGGTAGGATGTTTTTTCGTCAAAATAAAAAGTATTTTAAGTTACAACGTGTCTGATGTCTGATATTGAACTGTAGAAGGTTTTCTGAGCTGATGTTTGATTGATGTTGAGTTTATTTATAGTGACGTTTGTTTGTAGTACAAATTGGTCGCGTTGCCAAAATTGATTCATCGTTTCCGTCTCTCAACGGGACACCTTTGTCGGGCCGCGGAAGACATTTTCACACAGCATAATATGAAGTATAAGCTTAACGACCATCGTAGTTTCGGCTTGAAATTCAATGTACCAGTGGGCTTTCTATGGTTTATAAATTAGCTAAAATTTGCTTATCCGCTGAAGCGCTTAGAGCGGGGTAGATAAAACAGCTAGAAAGATACAAAATTTAACAGCTTTTCCCAAATAAACTACAGTTTTGGAAAGAGCAGGAATGGTGTTATGATTTGCTAAAAGTACATCGGTAAACATTACCGCGTTTAGCTGTACGAGCGAAACGAAAATGCACCATTTTACCCTTTTTTTGATGGCGGCGGGAAGCCAAAATGGCGATTTTCAGACTTTCCTCGATTTTGAAAAAACTAAAGCGCTTTAGGAACTTTTAATTGCATTTTCGAAAATAACTCACTAAAGGGTTTATTTAGGCAAAATATGAAGAAATTGAAAATTTCACAACTGGCGCCGGGTTTTCGATATTTACAGACACTGGCTCTTAATTACTAAGTATGTTGGAGGGACCCCTATAAGGCCGCCTATCCTCATGAAATAAAAATACACGTTCGTTCGAGGGTATACGTCAGCGAACAATTTCAGTTGATCAACATCTAAAAACAAGTGGTGGGGAAGATGAAAGACCCAAATTACTCTGATTATTTTACGCGCGATCTACGAGTCCGAGCTACGAGTATCAGAGTGAGCTTAAATTTTAGCGCTAACCTTACGCTCAAACCATATTGCTCTTAACTTTAAAATTGAAAAAAGAAAGTGAACGGGCAAAACAAGACCTCTAACACTTTGCCGTGTTCCTAAAGTCCGTATATGTATAACTTATCTTTGTTTTTTGTTTTTTTCTTCACGCACATTTGAGCCAACCTCCAGCCTTTTCCGCCATTTTGTACATCTTGACCTCAGCTGTAATCTCGTTCTCAGATCTTTTCACTCACTTCGCCTTAGCCGCCATTTTGAATACATTTCCATCCTCGTTGGAAATATTGGTCACGTGATTCTGCCGTGTGCCAAGGTCTTCTCCCTAGCCGCGGCCATATTGAAAACCGAGAAAACCTTGGGGACGAGGTTGCGACGGTGGTCATGCGATTTTCCGTCAAGAAAAACGCCGGTTGGCCAAAAGCACCGGGCGATTTCCCGCCAAGAAAAGATGGCATTCCCTACCCCCCGTCGGGTAGTCTTGGGACTCCTCTCCCCCTCCCCCAGAGTCTGTACGGTCGTACGTACGTCCGCTGACTTCACAACCAAAATTTCTCGGATTGATAGGTTACCAAATTTGTTAGCAATGGTGCTCCGCTTGCGCGCTGCGCGCGCGGGCTCCGCTCTAAATTTAACAAATTTTGAAGTCTTCAAACAGCATAGATTGCGATTTTGGGTGCAAAGTTTTCTGGTAGTACCTGCACGTAACGGTCAGAAATTGTACTGCTTGTATTAAAATCGGAACTAAACTGATTATTTAAGGTTGATAAACTTAATAATGGATGTAGTCGGCAAGGAAATGTACAAAGGAGTTTAAATCTCTGTAAATGGCGTCTAGAATGGATAGTCTTGGGCTGCCCAATAAAGTTCGTTTGCTCTGGAGTGCCTTTGGAAATGAACATGGTTCCTTGTCAAAATCAATGTTTTCCTCTACATTTAAAAACAGTCTTCTCTCTCAACCGCAATTAAAACAAAACGAAATTTGTAAGAGGTAGAAGTTAGACCGGCTACAGTCCCTAATGTAACTTTATTGCGATGCTTAATTTTGCGATTTCGGAAATGGTTATTTAGGGGATAATTCTCGCAATTTTGCAAACATTTCGCAGAACAAAAATGAAAGGTGAATTAAGCGTTTGAAAAAAAAATGACAACCCTTTCGCCGTCGCCCCCGCCCCCCCACAAAAAAAATATAAACGAGAGGAAAAAAATGTTTGTTGAACGCCGATAGTTTCATTGCTGTTTAACACCAAAAGTAAGGCACTCCGTTACCGACGTTTTATGCAGACAAAGGTATGCGCCGAAGGACAAAAGTTACCCTACTTAGGTAGGTAAAGTCGCACACGAGCCAAGGAGGCCCAATTATATATATTTCCACAAATTCAGAAGAATCTGATGAACCATACCTTTGTGCTTTTGAAAACGGAGGATTAATTTTCATAGTTTTTATCATAATAGGATTTGTGCTACTTTACTGTGCACCTCTCACAGTCATCATCATCCTCAACACTCGTATCATGAAATCCTTAAAAAGAACAAATCCTGCGATCGAAGGAATTCGCCACAGAAACGCAAGACGCAAATGGAATCAACTGATAATAAAAACACTGCTTTTAATAACTATTACCTTTGTTATCTGCTGGACTTTATTCTACTCGCGATTTTTCTTCACATATTGTTCAAAAACGTTTTAGAAAGGAACATAAAAGAAATGATTCGTATATTCTGTTATTATTCTCTTCCATTTGTCTCTACCGCCGTGAACCCCCTAATATTTTTTTACATTCAGCACAAACTCTCGTCAAGGACTTAAAAATTGTCGCCGTCTTGCCGTTAGCAAATCAGTCGTTCATGTGTTGTTAATGGGGAACACGCACCGAAGTACCCGGAGAAAACTTCTCGGAGCAAAGGCAAGAACAAACTTGACCCGCCGAGTCTTGGAATCGAACCTGGGTGACATTGGTGGGAGGCGAGTGCGTTAACCTCACCCTGGCTTGCTAAGCAAGAAAAGTTGATTTCAAATTTCTGTATGTTCCTCTATAGTAGCTAGATAATGTCTAGGGCTGTCCAATTAATTCAGTATGGCTTCAAGAAAGTTCATATTGGGTGCTTTTAGGAATATTGACCTCTGACAGATGTTGGTTCTGATCAAAGGTAATTAATTTCCTCAGCGTCAAAAATAGACTTTTCTCATTACTGCAATAAGAACAAAACTGGAGTGGTAAGAGGACTTGGTATGAAGTATCTAGGAAAGCCGCTACACTTATGTCCTTGTTAGTCAGGCTACATTTCACACGTCACAGCTGGTTGGTGTGGAGAGGTGGAACAGTTAGTAGAGATTCGAATCTTTTTGTGTTGACGACTTCGTACTCGTTTCACCACCAAACAGACATTTTTACTGTCAAACAGACGTTTCTAGTCGTGGTTCTGACTTTGAAAATGAAAATTTTCATGCCAAGTGTAATTTCAAGAGCGACCAGCACTGCTTTTGTTCGTTCACCAAATCTAATATGTAATTTAAGGTCTTCGTGTGGGTTCCGCTCCTGATCACTGAAGTGTCTTTAAAAATTGTGTTTGTGTGTTTGGGTCACTTTCATGATATGACACTGGCTAGAACGCAACTACAGTTTTAACAATTTTGGTTATGTCCATGGTTGTCATTAAAACAAGGAAAAAGAAAAAACGTAGAGGAATAACAATAATTCTTGTGCATTACATGTTCACAGATGTCCTTAAGAAACTACGTGTGAGGTGGTCTGGTTTTTAAACTTAAAATTGCTCGAAATTTGCTTTCTATGGCTAAATTGGCTAAATATGGCTTTGCAAAACATCTTATTGACCTTTGTTGTTTTGGGTGAATCGAAAAGAATAACTTAGCTACTGATCTGCCAAAAATATATTGTATAATTTCATCTAGTTTAACTATACACTACGTGCGAGGTGGTTTTTGTAACTTTTTTCTTTCATATGCAGACATTTGCATCATCAACTCAACAAGAACGCTTTAGTAAATGTCCAAGGAAAAAAGCTTAGAAATTTTTTTCGCTCAATCTACAAAATGGGGCAAATGTCGGTGTCATAAATTACGGTGGCAACTACTTTTTGTGATTTACCAAACAATCGCGAAAAGTTGATGCCGCAATAAATCATAGTTGCCTTAAGGTAACCTCCTTACGGCAACTATACTCTCACACACTCCAAAGAAGTTACTGGCTCTGGCAGAGGTGGCCGTCAGGGGAAGAATTTATAAATGTAAGCCGATCAAGGGAATGAATCGGCGGTCGGGATAAGAAAAGATGGCCGTTAATTGTGGAAAGGTAGCATATTTAGAATAGGCTTTAATTTCTGTTCAAGGCTTTTTGCCGATTCACTGCCAAGGAAACACTTTGATTTACCATACGCGGTTGTTAACGACTTAGCTCGCGCGGACTGGAAAGTGGTACTAACCTTTTTGAGTAAAAAATATTTACTCAGTCTAATGAGTAGTACTACCCTGAAGTCAAACTTTTCGGTTAACCATTAATCTGACGTACTGTATTTTGAGCAGGTATTGAAGTAATATGACTTTTATTTTTAAAAAACATTAAATATCCTCTACTCAATCCCAACTTTGTGTCCTCAGTGGTGTAATTTAGACTAGCATTGGTTTAGTGTGGTCCTCAACTAATGAGCAATTTAAGGTCTTGGTGTGTGTTGCATGCAACGATAATTTATTCCTAGTTCGGATCACCTCTATGATACGACGTTAGCTGGAGCCGCGTCATTGCAGCTTGAAACAAAGGACATTTAACAAAAACCACAGAAGAAACGGTGCAATTCTCTGGTAAAGTAATTTTTAGAGATATCCTTAAACGAATCGAAGAGGAACCTCGACAAATAAATATAGTTTAGCAAAAAACTTCGTGTGAAGTGGCTTTTGAACAAAAAAGTGCTCGAGTTTTGCCAGCAACATTCAGTTTAATAGGCCTTTGCGAAACATGTGCAACTTATTTCTACGTAATTTCCTTGCTTTTGTTTGCAATTGTTTTGCCTGAAATCAAAATGACAAGACTTAAAACACTAACAGAGCTACTGGGCTGCTACATTATCTTGTATCAATTAACAAAAAAAACTACGTGTGAGGTGGGTTTTGAAATTTTTTTTTTTCTGACTTAAAAATGACAAGAACTAAAACATTAACTGAGCTATTGACGTTTTAAAGACTGATATGGACAATGTTAAACACCTGCTTTACTTTAAATCATTTATAACATGCAAAGCTCTCCTTAGAGATCCAGTAGGCTAAAGCTACTGAAGGTACATAGAAAATACCAAAAGTTGGTCGCTTTGCACTGGCTATCATAATGAACAACTCAACGGTATTGTTCAATCATTATGAAGAAAGTACGCCAGTTCCATATGCATTTAAAGCAGCGTTGCTGGCCATCATTGCTTTGATCGCATTGGTCTCTATCATCGGCAATATTCTTGTGATCATCACTTTTGTTAAAACACAGAGTCTCCGGACCAGCACTAACTACTACATCACTAGCATGGCAGTCTCCGACCTACTTTTTGTCGCTACTAACTTGCCGCTGTATATAAGTAGCAGACTTTCTGTTTTTGGACATTCGGTGACTTCATTTCATTGTAAAATCGGAGTGTACTTAAATCTAGTATCATATTCGGTTTCTATTGCAAACCTTGTGTTGATTACTGTGGACAGATTCATTGCTATTGTGCATCCCATGAAAGTAATTATGATAACAAGAAGGGTTCGAAGTGTATTCATCTCGCTAACTTGGGTCTTACCAATGGGATTCTTTGCTCCAATTATATATATTTCCACAACTACAGAAAAACCTGATGAAGTATTTCTTTGTGGTTCTGAAAACTGGGGATTCATCCTCACTGTCTACAGCATAATAGGATTTGTTCTTCTGTACTGTGCACCTCTCATCGTCATCATCATCCTCAATACTCGAATCATGACATCCTTAAAAAGAACAAATCCTGCAATCCAAGGAATTGGCCACAGCAACGTGAGACGCAAACAGAACCAACGAATAATGAAAATGCTGCTTTTAATAACTATTACCTTTGTTGGCTGCTGGACTTTATTTCATACCACGATTTTTCTTCATATATTATCCCAAAACGTTTTAAAACGGAGAGTGAGAGAAATGGTTCATATATCTTGTTATTATTTTCTTCCATTTGTCAGTACTGCTGTGAGCCCCCTAATACTTTTTACATTTAGTACAATCTATCGCCAAGGACTGAAAAATTGTCTTTGTCTTGCTGTTAGCAAATGCCGTTCATGTATTTTTCGAGAAGAAGTAGTACGTGAAGAAAACGTTGAATTACCTGAACTACATGCAGTGACTTTTCGTGAAAAGGCTTGACACTCCGCTCATAACTAAACAGCACTTAATAAATGTACGCCAAGGTTCTACTTAGGTGCACTTAACATTAAAAAAACAAAGAAATTTTGAAGGCTGCAAAAGCTTCTGGTAGCTAAGAGCACTTAACGGCCAGAAATTGTAGCTTTTGTATTAAAATGGGACCTGACGTTATCAAGGGCTGAGAAACTTTAATGGATGAATCCGGCAAGGAAACGTACATTTGATTTTACTTCTCCATAAATTGCCTCTAGAATGGATAGTCTTGGGTGGTCCAATAAGGTTAGTTTGCTTTCGGGCGCTTTTGAAAGTGAACATTGTTCGTTGTGAAAGGCAACGTTTTCTTCTACTTCTTAAAACAGTCTTCTGTCCCTACTGCTACAGTAAGGTAGCTATTATTGCGATGTTTAAGTTTTGCGATTTTGGAAATGGTGTATTACGCGAATAATTTTCGCAATTTTGCAAAGATTTCGTAGTACCAACACAAGGCCCCGACTTAAGCGTTTGAATTAAAAAATAACAACCCCTCCCCCCCCCCCCCACCTTCCCCCAAAAAAATACCAGAGAAAAAAATGTTTGTTGTACGATATTTCCATTGTTGCACCAAAGGCACCAAAGGTAACGTACTCCGTTACCTATTTATTATACAGACATAGGTATGAATCGTTATCTCGACAAGAACGCTTTAACACATGTCGAAGGAAAGCATGGTAAAATTTTTTCTCGCGCAGTCTACAGAAAGGGCAAATTTCGCGAGCATAAATTACTGGAGCGCCAAATATAGCTTTCGAGACTTTTCAAAGAATCGCGAAACGTTGATGCGGCTAAAAAAGCTGCCTTAAGGTTAATCTATATCTTACAGTAGAACTTCCAATATTCTCACCCAAGCAAAGAAGTTATTGGCTGTGGAAAAGGTGGTCGTCATGGGGAGGATTTAAAAATGTGCGTATCAAGGGAATGGATCGCCGGTCGGGATAAGAAAACATGGCCGTTAATTACAGGGAGGAAGCATACTTAAAAGAACTTCGAATTTGTGTTCAACGTGTTTTTCCCACTTCATTGCCAAAGACACAATTTGCCGGCGGATTCATCACAAGCAGTCGCTAAGGACATGTGGATTGGGAAATCGCATTGATGTTTTTGAGTGAAAACTATTTACTTAGTCTAATGAGTACCCTAAAGTCAAATATATTTTAGTTATCAATTTATCTGGCGCAAGCTGAAATTTGGACGGATATTTGAGAAAAAAATGACTGCTACTGAATAAATATATCTCATTAGATGTTTTGATGTGAAGTATCGCCGTATATTTTTACGAGTTGTGCTGTATTTTGACGATCCCGCAGGGCTTAACAAAATTAAAACAATGAGTAAAAATAGAGGGCGATACTTCACACCGAAACATCTAATAAGAGATTTATTACCAAACTTAACCTTTTTCAACCTTTTAAGTAACTTGAAAGAAAACTACAAATGTAACAGAATGAGCGCGCGCAAGGTACTGTACAGTAATCAACTGTACAATATCTTGGGATATTTGTACTCGTTTCGCGCGTTTTCTGTACAATAACTAATACAGTTGGATAATAAAATTATAAAAAAAAAACTGTACTGGCTACAAGGCTCTGCAAGGACTGATCAAACGACGTAAAAAAAGGCATTGCCGATCAGTCCTTGCAGGGCCTTGTAGCCAGTACAGTTTATTTATTTTCTTGACTGATTTCCATCTATTATGACCCAACGTCACGCAAGCATGGTGGTACACGGTTTTGGCAGTCTGTTATAGTTAATAAAATTATGTAACCTTTACTCAACAACAACAACAACAACAACAACAACAAGCTTTATTTGCATGACTATAACAAAGTATTACAGTATTGCAAAAGCCACTTAAAATTTAATTATTAATTACTTACTTAATTAAAATAACTAAAGAGATTACAACCATTTCTTATTTTTAACCATTTAGAGAGGTATCCATTGTAAACTAGGTTGTCTCTCTGTTCAAAGCATGACGAGATGAATGAAATTAATTGAATGTTTATAAAATAATCAGTACAATTCATAAGATGTGACAATAAGGTATCAGTGATAATAGTCGTAGAAATGGGATTTTAGGTTCTATTTTAGAAAAGAACCTGTCTCTTATCGAAGAATAGCTCGGGCAATCTAGTAAAAAATGAGTTTCATCTTCAATTTTGGTACAATTGCAGAGACTACATAACCTCTCATCACGAGGTATTTTGTCGTATCTACCTATTTCAATCCGAAGTTTATGACTGCTAATTCTCAGTTTTACTAATGATTTTCTAGAGGGTTCTTTCTTGTTAGATCTAGGTAAGCAGAAAGGCTATAATTCTTTTTGAATGCGTAATAAAAACTAAGTTTTTGCGAATGTTGAAGGGTTTGGTTCCAATAAGGGATATATTTCTTTTTCATGAGAAAGAAAGCATGAAGCATGAAGAGCTTTTTGTCGAAGGTGTTCAAGCGAAAGTGTAAAATTTCCGGAAGATGAGATGCGAGTCCCTAAGTAGGTATAGTTTCGGACAATGTCTATTATTCACTGCCTATGTGAAAAACATTATCACACTTTTTTGTGCATCGTTGAAAAATCATTATCTTGGTTTTCTTAAGGTTTATTCTTAGCATCCAAAAGTTGCAATATTAGGATAACTCGTTTAGGCAATTTTGCAATCCTACTTTTGATCGTGATAATATAATAAAGTCTTCTGCATAAAAAAGAGAGTTAAGTTTGGTGCCATTTGGTAGCACAAACGGATCAGATAGAGTATTGTTAAACGAGAAAGCTAAATCATTGATGTATAGGTTAAAGAGCAAAGGTCTTAAAATGCAGCCTTGGCGCAGCCTTAGCTCAATCTAAAAGTCGTGTCCTCAGTGGTGCCTCAGTCTAGTCCTCAACTAATGAGCAATTTACAAGCAAAGGGGTTAGTTTCTAAAGAAACTGTGGTGCTGCGGCGATGGGGACGACACAAAATTTTTGATTTTTCAACTGAGTCCGGATAAGGTAAATTGGCCACCGTAAAGAGATTGAAAGCTGACGTTTCGAGCGTTAGCCCTTCGATAGAGCAAATGGATTCGCTCTGACGAAGGGGTAACGCTCGAAACGTCAGCTTTCAATCTCTTTACGGTGGCCAATCTATCTTATCGACTCAGTTCATGAATCCAAAATTTAATGAGCAATTTAGGTGTACGTGGGGTTGCTGCAGTAATTTAGCGTCAGATCGGGTCACCCTCATGAAATGACGCAAGCTGGAGCGCCAAATATAGCTTTGACGCTTTTGCCAATATCCATGGTTATCTTTTAAACAAAGAACACTAAAAAACATAGAAGAAAAACAATTAACTCTTGCAAAGTAATTGCTTTCACAGATGTCCTAAAACGAATCGAAATGGAATCCCTACGAATAAATTGTATCATCTCTAGTAGTTTAACGAAAAGCCACGTGTGAGGTGGTTTTTGATCGAAAAAGTGAGTCGAAATTTGCTCAGTTTTCAGTTTGATAACATGCAAAACATGCACAGACTTAATTTCTTAAGACGAATTTCAAAGATTGCCGACCTTGCTTTGTTTTGGGATGAATTTAAAATGACAAGAACTAAAACAGTATTTAAGTTATTGACATTTCAAAGACTAATATGAACAATTTTCAACACCTGCTTCACTTTGAATTATTCGTAAGGTCCAACGCTTTCCCTTGAGCTTAGGTAAGCCAAAGCTATTGAACGTACATAGCAAATAACATTTGTTAGTCGCTTTGCACCAGTATCATCATGAACAACTCACTTGTTCTCTTCAAACATTACGAAGAAACTACATCAGCTCCATTTGCATTTAAGGCAGTCTTTTCGGTAGTCATTGCTTTGATCGCATTGATCTCTATTATTGGCAATATTCTCGTGGTCATCACTTTTGTTGGAACAGAGAGTCTCCGTATCAGCACTAACTACTACATCACCAGCATGGCAGTCTCCGATGTACTATATGTTGCTACTAAGTTGCCGTTGTATATAAGTAGCAGACGCTCTGTTTTCGGACATTCGGTAACTTTATTTCAATGTAAACTTGGAATGTTCGTGCGTCTTGTTTCGTATTCAGTTTCTGTTGCAAGCCTTGTGTTGATTACTGTGGACAGATTCGTTGCTATTGTATTTCCCATGAAAGTAGTCATGATAACAAGAAGACTTCGAGCGGTTCTCATCTTTCTATCTTGGATCTTATCAATAGGAATCTTTGCTCCAATTCTGTATTTTACCACACTGTCAGAAAACCTTGATGGACTAAATCTTTGTCCTTTTGAAGGAGGCAATTCGGCGTTCATTTACATCATAATAGTATTTGTACTACTGTACTGTGCACCTCTCATCGTCATCATCATCCTCAATACTCGTATAATGAAATCCTTGAAGAGAACAAATCCTACGATCCAAGGAATAAGTCACAGCAACTTGAGACGCAAACAGAATCAACGAATAACGAAAATACTGCTTACAATCACTATTACCTTTGTTATCTGCTGGACTTTATTCTACATCGAAATTTTTCTTCTCATGTTTCTTAAAAGGGTTTTAAGACGGAGCATCAGAGAAATGGTTCATATTTTTTGTTACTATTTTCTTTCATTTTTCAGTACTGCTGTGAACCCACTTATCCTATTTTCATTCAGCACAAAATATCGTCAAGGGCTGAAAAATTGTCTTCGTCTTGCTGTTAGTAAATGCCATTTATGTAGTGTTCAGGACGAAGTGGTACGTCAAGAAAACGTCGAATTGCCAGAACTACAGTGACTTTTTCATGAGATGGCTTGTCAGTGCGCTAATAATTGAGCAGTACTAAAAAAAGTACACCAACCCGACCAAGGTTTTACTTGCTCGCACTTAGCATAAATTAATTTAAATTCGTCTTGAATTTTAAGGGCTGAAATTAAAAAAGCACCGAAAGTTTATGAAATGGACTTTGAATGCGACTTTGTGTGGGTGGTAAGCATGGCCACGCATGTGCATTAGGAAAAAGGCCTGTCGTGTGCATTTTTGGGTCATTTAGCTTGAAACCTTTCCTTAGATTATCTCGCATTTTTAAGTTTTGCCCATCCATTTGCAATCCATCTTAAAGCCTTTAATCTATTTACCTGATTCTCTTCGTAGTTCAAGTTTCTTTAATGACTTTTTAGTTTCATGCAGTTTTGTATTCCTCTGTAGGTGTGACATCGGTAGTTTTTGTTTTATTTCATCTTGGATTCAATTTGCATGTCATTTCCATTATCTGTATTTCTTTTAGTGTCCCTAGGATGTTTAGCCTCCAGGGGGAAATTATTAGCTATTTTTCTTGTTATTTTGTCGTTCGGTTAAAGATTATGTCAGTTATGTCAGTCGGTTCGGTCAGTGTCTATAACAATACAAGGTTTTGGATAGTTAACATTTTGTTGTCTCTAGCTTTTTATTTCAGGGACCGCGCGACCAATTTTAAAGTGGGGGGGCTAACTCGATAGCTCAAGTGTGAGGGAGGGGGGAGGGGGTGGAGCCTCAGGCGAAATTTTTGTCCTCTTTAGTGACTATCAATGCATCTAGGGTGGCTAAAAGTGTCAAAAGTTGTCAGTTTTTACCCATCCAATAGAACGGTATAAGTAACGAATCAGCGCTATACTAAAAAGTACAAAGACACCAAACTATTCGACCTACCAGTGATTAACAATGTCGATACTTAGGACACGTTTTGGAGGCCTAATCCGGAATAGAAGACAATATACTATAACAGTTTTCTCATTTTGAAGATGAGGATTCCTTTCGCTCAGTAATGACCCACGATAACAAAATGAACGGAATGCTGACGGAGCGTTTTGGTTTACTCAGAATAGACAAAAATTGCGGCGTTCTTTTAGGGGGTCGGTATTCTGGATATTCCTAAACCGGAATAGAAATAGCCAGGATAGTCCTAAAGTAATGTGCCTGAGCCTCTTCTTTCATCTCTGCACACATTTTAAGACGTATCCGGCAAGGTGCAAACCTTGACGCATTCGCATTTTAAGATCTTAAACTCAAAATGTTTTACTAAAGACTTGTGTAAGCAAACTTGTTGTCATTACAGAATCAAAAGGCAAACTGAGAAAACTGAGCTGAGCATCATGAAAAATGTAGTTCACCAAAGTCAGTCTGTCGGTATGTTCTGACTGCAGAATGCCTTATTTGTCATCGTTAGGAGCGAAAGAGATCTTTCGGCAGCTATCCTTGTTGCAAAGTTTCTATGCATAGAGAGGCTTGAAGAAGTCACGTTGATTTTCAGCAAATATCTAAGCACGTTGTTGCTGATAATCTCATCTGGAGACAGACTACAGCTCGTAATGCCCAGGCCAGGCAAGAACTCTTTAAGAACCAACTCTTTAAGAACATAAGAAAGTCAATGAGAGTTCACAAATTAGAGGCCAAACGACAGCGAGAGTTTCAACTTCCGTCGACTGTAATTAAAATCTGAGCAGTTTCAAACTCTTCAAGATAGACTCCCCCATGCAGAGCGCACGTGAGTTTCAACTAATCCGAAGCCAAATGATAGCAAGGCGATTTGAACTCTTGAAGAGTATTACGTTTTTGTTTGGTCCACGGGAAAACCACGGTACTGGTTAACCCTGAAACTAATCACTGACTAATGGATTTTCCAACCTTATTATTATTATAATTTTTTTTTTTATGGCACCAAAAAGTGGGGGGGCTAAAGCCCCCTCAGCCCACCCCTCGCGCGGTCCCTGTTATTTGGATTCAAAGCATGTCTCCTGTTTCTAGTTTAGCTACAGTGTAGGAACACATGTCTCGTACAAAAAGTTGTATTTTTATTTCATTTATTTTCTAGAACTTGACTGGTGTTTTTTCATTAGGTTTTGTCCGTATATATTAAACGGTAAGCTGAACCAAAAACATCCATGTCACACTCTTTACATTCAGCACAAACTATTCACAATTGCTGAAGAAGTGTTTTAGCCTTTCTGTTGTCAATTTTCATTCGTGTTTTGTGCTTGAACAAGAGGTATAAATATGCCAATGAAACGTTGAACAACAAGAAATAGGCTGACTCAGCAGAGGGAATAAAAAACATAAAACTGGCACAACCTGCCATCAGTGCAAGGTCATCTCGCACTACGCGACAGGTCGCGTGGACATGACGCGTGCTCGAGACGAAGACACAATTCCCTCCTTGTGACAGGCCCAATTTCATGAAAAAAAAAAACGGACAGAAGTTTGTCCCTCCAGCAGGTCGGATAAAGTGAGTTCGTACATCAGATCGTGGGAGAATCCAAAATGGCGGCCAAGGAGCAAGGTTCAGCAGAAGTTCGAGACGAAACTTACATCGACCGCAATCACCAGGAAATCGAAAATTTCCTGTAGGACAAAAAGATGTGGCAACAAAGACTCCCAGAAGAAGATACGCACAGCCACTGGCGTTTCCATCGTTTTTCTCTCAACATATTTATGCAATTCGTCATCAAGCGACACTCGCCACGGAGGATTTGAGAACAAGTTCTCAGGAAACCTCATCATAAACTTGGATTCCCTGCATGCTTAAATTTTTTTTGTGTATACAAAACAAGCGACATGTCTCTTAAGCAGTGTAGACGAAGTGGTTTTGCGCAGAGACCTGTCCCTGCTAACTGTCACCTAGTGACTTTTAGGCTCTACTTATTGATTGGAAGACCTGCATGAAGAACTGAAGCAGCCACAAACGTTAGCTGAAAGTTGAATATTCCCTTTTGGGCCTGTGTTTGCTTCTCACTTAAGGATAGAATGCTCTTTTTAGAGTGAACAAACTGGATTTTGGACAAGATGAAGACAAAAAAGATGATAAAACAGATCCGAGAAACTTTAGGCCAGTGTGTATCCCTAGTGTGCTTACCAAGTTACTTGATCGAGGCGAGAATTAATGACGCTTGCTGTGATGTGAGAGAATTTCACTGCGTTCACGAAATGAAATGTATGCTGGAGTGCTATAAATTATTCTGGGTTGTTTTTAAACGGAAAAAAGTCGTACCGTCCAAATCGGCCCATGGCTGCACAGAAACACGTTTACATGTCAGCAAACGTGACTAGCTTTGTAAGTAGACATTTCAATCCATGAACAGATTCAATACACGTTATATTTGAAGATATGTTTATTAATCCTGTTTTTAAAACTTATCAAACTTACACAAAACCCTCCAAATATTGCATATTGTTTTGAAGCGGCATTAGGGATAAATACATTTTCAAAATGATAAATGCGAGTTTAACGGATACAAAGAGTTATTATATTCCTTTTTTGAAGGTTTATACAGAAAATCTGCAATGGCAGAATTCTTAGTACCTTCTGTCATAGGTAGTAGAATAGATGACTAACAAAAATGAATTAAAATGATAAATTGTGTATTTTGTTTTCATCCTTTTTACCTTTTCCAATAGTAGGAGAACCTACAAAAAATTCTTACGAAAACCCTTAAGTCTTATATTAGACTTAAACGGGGGATGTGCACTTTTTGTTGAAATGGTAAATTAGACAAAATGGATACATCAGGCTATGATATCTCTGCTTATTTCTTCGACGAAATAAGAGAAAAGCTGCGAACAATACTACATAACTACATAGTACTTTTATCACCACCACACAATGCTCTACATCCCTCTACTTTTACATTGTAAAGCTCGCACAAATAATAAGTACTTCTTTCGAAAGATAAATACGAGGTAAATGAAAGATACATCGGATAAATGTTTTTCTGTTTTTTTTTTTCTTACCAACACTACAGAAAAACTACAAAACTCTACACATTACTCTTAAAGAAGGCAAAAAAGTTAAGTAACAATTGTACATGTGTTTGCCAACAGAGAAATGATGCTCCTTTCTATGGTATGACAGTGACATCTGACGATGAAGGCGTTCATCTGGAACAAGAGATTGAACGACTTTTAACTTAGCTCGTAGAATATCAACTCGCTTTTAAGTTTTATGTCGATAGTAATACTCCTAAGTCTATTTTATTTAATTTTAGGATTTAAAAACGTTTCAAAAAATTTTACTAGCCATTTTTATTCCGAGAAAAATTGTAGAACGAATCTTAGTATGGTAAAGTCTTGCGCTTCTCTCTCTCTACAAACTGAAGTTACTTTAGTAGCTTTGCCAGATAGAGGCTAGGGAGCCACAACAATCACTTGAACCCTTAAGCTAATACAGACCATACCACAATAGCAGGAATTAAGAAAAAATATACATCCAAGTTTTGAAGGACGTCCTCCTGTCGTCACGGCTGCTTAAAATGCAGCAAGGCTATCAAAGCTCTGTTTAATGAAAGTCCGGCTTTACTTGTGTGAGATATAAATCCCGAACTCGCATTTATTGTTTAACCGTCTAGGAACATACCAATATACCAACTGAGAATTTCATCTTTCATCCAGATTCTGCATGAATCACTTTTTTTAAATGTAAGTTTTAGAAATATTTTTTTCGAGATTTACTGTTCTTTTTCTTTCACAACTGTTGTTGTTCGCGTTTTTTAGTAGTTACAGAATCAACATTATGTAATTTACTTGTATGTTTTATATATATATAGTAATTCAAGTATGCTCTCTGTAGAGCACGCTACTGTATGAGACCTTCAAAAGAGAAAGACAATACAACTAAAAAGCCTTATTTTTTAACCATGCTCGATATAGAGTATATAGAGTATTTACGTACAGGTTTTTCCCTCTATAAGTTTCTAAACTATTTTAGCGGAATGTTTGTATGTCCCGTGAATTGTAACCTCTTAGGGGCCGATTACATGAGGCGGGCTGGCCCGGGTAGCCAGGCTGGCTCGGTATGCCGGGATGACCGTTCAGCCCGGTACTACATGAGGTGAGCCAGTCCGCCTGCAGCTAAATTTAGAAGCTGTCGTGTGAAAAGATGGCTACCTCAAAGAGAAAGAATCGAGTGGTTTTTCTTTTGCTAATCCATTATTGTGGTGTGTTATTTTGAGTTTTATGTAGCTTTATGGTCTGATAAACCTTTATTTGTTATATAGAAAGAGAAATATTGACCTTCTGGTGATCCATTTTGCTCTGAGAGAAATTTAGTGACGGAAAAGTGTTGGCCCGGGCCCGGCCCGGAAATCGCGATTACATGGTAAATTTTCAGCGCGTCTAGCCGGGATCCCGGCATCGCGATACCGGAATCCCAGCTAGTCGGGCTGAGATTTTCCCATGTAATTGAAGTTGATTTTTAGTGTGTTTAACAGACGTGCCGAGATCCCGGCAGACCGGGCCAGCCCGCCTCATGTAATCGGCCTCTTAAAGTGCATATGAAGCCAAATGTTTTTACACAGTTATAAAATTTATCGTTTGAAATATATGATTCCAAAGTTTGAGATGTCTACGATAAAAATTGGCGATTTTACGAGCGCTGAAAGTTGGGCTATTTTGCCTCGAAAAATGGCATTCAAATCGCGCGGCCAAAATACCACGTGACAACAGCCTGTGACGTCAATTTGGGTACGCAAACTAGCAATCCAATATGGCGGAAAGAGAGAAAGAGGAGGCAAGAGGAGGGAGAAACTGCGTTGCTCGCGCCCCTAACGGTCGAAGTTGTAAAAATACGAGGAAAAAGGGATTTCGCATGCATTAGTTTCCAACTGATCCGGTTGTGAGGGTAAAGTGGGTCAAATTTGTTCGAAAACACCGGCCCGACTTTAAGATCCCAGTGACTTCCAAGTGCACTGCGCTCTGCCTGGCGCACTTCGAGGACGATTGCCACAAGTACAAATCATCGGTGATTGATACAATCGAGCAGAGTGGGAGAGTAAATATCCGAGATTATATAAAGAGGACCGCTGTTCCCACGAGAGATACTGTTGTTTCTGCAGCTCCAGAAGAAGTTCCCAGTGATCGAACGAAAGGACAAGTAAGCCAAATATTTGTGATATTAAGACTTACATGTTTGATCAGTTACGTAACACATGTATTCAATGGTATAAACTGGTATTGTGTGGTAGGCCAAGCCCACCCTACTGTTGATACATAGAAAAGCACAGGCATACATCATTCATTGTGTTAGTAATAACCAGTGTTAAGGATGGTGCTCGTATGGGATTCGGTTGCTATCTAGTGACAGATGACGGCGTATGTGCTTTTCTAAAAAAAGCCTTGACACCAACATGCAAATTCTCCTGTTGTTCAGTTATCACTAAAATCCTTTTTTCCTTGTACTCAGAGTGATCTGACTGACATTAATTCATCTCCTATTTAATTTCTCTGAAACCACCTGAATTAACAGTATATGTACAATAATTATTGTTGTTTTCTGATTCATGTGCAGAGCAAGAGGTATTGCAGCAGAGCAATACTGTTTCTGTTGAGAGAACAACCACTGGCACCAGAACAGCTCAAAAACCTCAGAACTGTCCAAATGCAAAAACCAGGTCATACCAGGACAAGCTGCCAAGCAACATAAATACTGTCATTATTACTTTTATTATTTTATTACTGTCACTATTACTTTTATTATTAATTTTATTACTTTTGTCAACATAAGAAAATTGTTGTTCTTACTTTGTCAGATTTAGTTTGGTATTTTATGATGTGCACACCACTTCCATAATACACAAGCCAAGCCAGTGATTTACCATTGTTGTTTCAGTGTTAACTGTCATTTTTAAAATTGTTTTAAATAAGTACTTTTGGATACCTTTTGGATATTCTCGGCATGTAATATACATTTTACAGTTATGGTTTGAGTAGTTGTTTGCAGTGGTCTCAGTTAACACAAATGACACATTGACTTGCGGTAAGACTATAAACCAAAAATTCAAAAAGTCCAGTCTCTAACAAGGGTGTGTGTGTGTGGGGGGGGGGGGGGGGGGCACCTCAATTACAAGGAATGGCCCAGCGAAAATGTTCAGTACTTGACTGGTTTGAGAGAGTCTAGTTATCCTCTAAATCACATGTTAAATAATTGTAACAAATAAATGATCTGTTTAATTTGAACAGTACTGATGGGTTTCATTCAGCATCATCATCGTTCCTTCCCCTCAAGTTTCAATATCAGGGTTATCAATAAACCTGAATGCCGGGAAAAACATACATATAATCTCAATACATTTGCACGAAAGAGCAGCATAACCGGATATATCCTATGGGTAGTATGTAGTATGGACTGTGTGCAGTACAGTTCAGGAAGTCATCAGACATGTAAATTGAAATTGGCCAGATGAGTAGTCGGGATTGATTTGAAATAACGAGCAGGATTACCCCCAATTGCTCTCCCATTCTCAAATCCTTGATTTAGCAAACCTCCGTTTTACAAACAGTTGGGAAACTGCCCATCTCACTGAACCTGATTGGAATGACTGATGCATATATTGCTAACCCCTTATTGGGCACCTACGTGGTTGCACTCCTGCTACCTAGCAACAGGTGCACAGTAAAGGCAACGATGCACAAGCAAGCATTTTGTAATAGATAAAATTACTAAGAATTATTATATCCCCTTGCTTGTCTGTGGAGAGCCATAAAAGTCAGTGGATGGTCCATCGATAAGCGACAGCCCGGATGAATCTGCAAGAAAAGGAACTATGAGTCCCAAATAACAATAGTTTCCATTGAATTCAGGCTGTGACTAAGTGTCAGTAAATTGAACAAAACCTGGAGCTATACGACATTCTACTTATCATAACAAAATTGATAAATACAATGCGTCGACCAAAAAAAAAAAAGAATCAAAGTCGAGATAACAGATATAGCCCGCATGGACAAGCGCGGCTTGTAAACAAGAATATTCGCCCGCGGGCGAGATATATAAACAAATAAATGTTGTCACTGTATGTCAATAGTTCATGGAGTGTATACGTGAGAAAGATATAAACAGACCAAAACTTTCGGTCGTATACTTCATTGACCAATGATAGGAAGATTAAGCGACTAATCAGCAGCCGTTTTGTTCGTGACCACATTGTAGAAGCAAAAAACAAGAAAGCCCTTTGGGTATTTTAACCGGCCATTCTGACCCTCCCGACCCCTAGGTTTCACAAATGTTAGCGCGACCCTCTATTTATACGAACCGGCGTGACGTAAAGTGTGATTGTGTGACACAATATTTTGACTATAGCGTCACTGGATGACGTAATGTTTAAACTCTGATGACTCAGCTTATCTTTCTTATCGCTTTTATTTGTGCTGAAAAACGCAAATTCACTCAAACGTTGAATGTCGATATAAATTCGTCCACAACTGAGAATGCTCACACAGGGACGACGAAGTATTTACTGCTGTGCCTAGACCGTAAATACAAACAGTGAGCATAGCAGTAGACTCAAAATATAACGCTTGATAAACACGAGCTCGAGCAGATCGTCAGAGTATGGGGCACGTCAAGGCATATCTCATGACGTGATGTTTAAATCCAGTTTGCTAACCCGGGAATCCCCTTGCAAAACTAAACAAGCGAGCGGGCACGAACTTTGAAAGCTGACGGGCCTGTCGAGCCGCAATCGATTTCGTGCTCACTCGCTTGTTTTTCTTTTCTTTCCCTATCTCTGAACGGAAAGAGAGACTGCTCATAGCCTTTAGCGAACACCACACGCAAACCACACAAATCCGTCGATAGTATTCAGATATTTTCGTTCTTTCAATGCAAAAAGACTCGTGACACCTACCTTATTAATTGATCTCCTTATTAATGATGATTCCTTCGTATCTACTTTTCGCCTCAAATAAACACTCGTCTCTCTAAGTTCACAAGTCAGAACTATCATGTACTGATGGTGCAATCCACTAATATTGCATCATCATACTAGTACCAATTCCTTCTCTTCCTAGCCCACGCCGGTAAAACGCAACTGTCCTTTTTGTCCACTGCGAAATACAAGTTAGCCAATCAGAAACCTTACAATCCACTTCGCAAACCATCCCCCCCCCCATAAAACCCCAAGGGAAGCCCCCTCTCACGCAGCACAATATCACACCGCTCCTATACAAAACGCAACTTTCAAAGCAAATCACCTTCACAGAAGCGTGATATGCTCCTGACATTCACAAATCCTTCTGACTCCCACATTTTTACATCCCTCAAAATGTCAATCCCAATAAAAAACTCCTGCGCTAAAAACCCCAAACTTAACACCCCTTCGTCGTTGATATCTTAAATACTGTAAATTAAAATACAAGAACACACGTAGGTAACATTCAGCAGACTAATATGCGCATGCGTCTTATATAAGACAGTACCGCTCTTGAGTACCCGTACCACAAGCTTTACAGCACATTGTTCGTATGTTAAGCCAACTGACCATGACGTCAAAACTGTGCCCATTTTATAAACCAGCGGTCGCCATAGCGACGGCCGGTTAATAATTCGAGGTAACGCGACGAGAGCGACCGGACAATTCAATGCAAATATCATATAGGTCGAACGGGTCCGGGTTTCGCCGCCTGTCGATATAGCGATTGCCAAGTTCCAGTAGCAAGGATTTGTATACGTTAAAAAAAAATACTTCGCAATTATACGTACCATGCGTTTACAGTACCTTGCCTTTAACACTGCTCGCGTAAGTCCTTCCACTTGGGCTTCTCGATTCTTTTGTCGTCTTCAACTTCGGCTAGTGGTTCGTCCGGATCTGATTTGGTAGTAAATTACTTCAACATCTTAATTTCCCTCCTCTGCAATATCCTTTTCGTCGCGGCTACTCGATGATTCAGACATTTATTACCCATTTCCGAATCACTGGACATGGTTTTCTCCTAAAAATCCTCCTTCGTGACATAAAATCAGTGAGCGTAAACAAAACCTCTGTCCCCAAAATTACGTCATAACCAAGGAATTTTGCAACAAACTCGATCCAGGCCTCTGACCATTTTTCGGGGCAAAATGGTCCAACTTTCAGCGCTTGTAAAATCGTGAGTTTTTGTCCTAGCCATCTCAAATTTTGGAATCATGCATTTTAAACGATATATTTTACAACTATGTAAAAACAAATGTGGCTTCATATGCACTTTAAATGTTCTTTTGCTATTGCGTATTAGTATAAATCTACTAGCGTTCTATCACTAATGCTGTTCTCTGATTGGCTACGCTACTCACTATCTGTTCTGTTGTAGATAGTGAGTAGAGTGTTTTCCGCGCGCGGTGTGACCTATTTATATCATTTTTTCAATAAAAACATGTAGTGTCTGCTGTTAAGTTTTGAACGTCTAGTAGATTTATACTTAAACAATTAGATTATTCGCTCTCGATTTCTATGCGTGATAGTTGATTCGGCCTTCGGCCTCATCAACTATCACGCGATAGAAATCTCGAGCTCATATTCTAATTGTTAATTAGTATAATTTTAATGCTATATTCATCGCGCTACCCGGTGAATAAAACATTTCAAGGCCCGGCTGCTGAGCTAAGTTACTTTTTTCATGTTTGTTTGTCAAGTTTTAGCTCGTTTTTACTTTTTGATGTCCATTTCTCAAAATTATACTAAAACAATTATTTGCCTCAGGCTCAGTAAATATTGGCGCCTTCGGCGAATAGTTGTTAATTATTCAAGTACTTTCAAAAGTTATTTGTTTGTCTATTATACTCACGAAGAATTACAGGCTTGCCTCCTTCACCAGCACTTGTTTACTGGTACATTGGCATCGGTACATAAATTCGTCGATAACTCTGTTTGGGTCTCTTGATTGCACTTGCTGGTTTTGTCCGCAGGAGCGCGTTTAGTAGCTGACCGTACAACCATAGCGTTACCTTTGGCTCGCTCACTAGCCTTTAGGGTGGCATCATCAACAACGCTCCATTTCACAACGCCAACATTGCTGGGTAGGTTCATTTCTCTAGTTTCTGGCTGAGCTGCACTACAATTGTCTTCCTGCTTATCCGTTGCGTTACTATCGCTTTGTTCATCTTCGTTGAGGGTGACAGCAATAGCTCCACTGTCTTTTACGGCATCGACAACGGTGGTCATCTCTATGTTTCCCGTGTCCAGCTGGGTGTTAGTAATGTTGGACTCAGAGAAACCACCAATCTCCCCCGGCACATCAACAAGAGGGACGACTAAGGCCAGACAGCAAGAAAAGGACCAGTGTGGATTTTTTCGCCACTTCTTGAAGTATTGACATAGGTGCACTGCATACTGAACTAAGAAAAAAAAAACAAAAATAACAGGGTTCATTAATTCATAAAAAAATAATGCGAGACGTCTTAGAGAAAACGTGAAGAATTCAGCTGGCTTCTATATTACGGTAAATTACATTGTCACTTAGTTGAAAGTTTAGCCAGAGGTTTTTATACATCTCTGCTGGAATTAGCTACAAAACTCAGAAGAAAAAAAAACCTTGCACTGATGAACAACATCACGTTTTCCTCTAAGACAACTGATTAAGAAACTCTGTCCTAGAATTATTAACAACAATAGACAACAAAACAACAAAAAATTGAAAAGAAATGGAACAATACAGTAAATAATACGGCAAGATAATTCAAACTACTTCGCACGAACTTGGCGTAACTTCCCAAGGAGAACATGCACTGCACAAAACTTCTAACATCTATACATGTATAATCTTGGACATAACTAGTTGAGACAAACGAAAGTCGCTCTTTTATTTCTTTAAATCCCTACATGCATATGAAAACACGGACGAGATGGTAGAAACATTACGCTTCCCCATCTCCTCGCTCAAATTTGTTTTGAAGGTCGCAAGATTCATGAGGTCTTTTTTGGTAACAAAGAAACATTGTTAAGGGGAAGAGAGGAAGAACTTTTCATTTAAAAATTTTTGTGGTCACAATTCTCATTCATTTGCGTAGAAGTGTCTCTCCTGTAGTGTCCAGGAATGTAGTAACATGCATTTGCAATTGTATGGCTGCAAAAAATTTGATTGTTGGTTACGGGGCTTGACATATTCGCGGCAACCATACTTTGACTGATGTGTTTTCTACAGTTTGAATTATCTAGTATTTAAGAGCGCCTGTCTGTAAAAATCAGACAAAATCAAAATTCCGCGGCACGGGTGGAAAATTCGATTTCTTTCATATTTTAATGTTAGATAGGTTAGGGTATAACTAAAATCACTGGATACTTTTTTGGCAAAATATCCTTTCATTTCAAAGAAAAATGCAAATAACGAACTTCCGTTAAAATCGCCATTTGAAGCAGTAAATTATGACATCAATTTGAGGCGTTCGCGTGCAAAAACAAATCCCTCTGTCGTCTTTAAAACACTCAATTTTACTTTTGCAATCTCTCAAGAGCTTCAAAACTGATTTTGGTAAAAACTGCGTTGTTCTTTGTGTTTGAATAATTTAATTTTGAAAGTATACATTTCTCATCAGGAAAAGTACTTCGTGAATTAAATTATTTTTCACCATGTGCTAAACCTTCAAATCGATTCAGCTTCTGGCTGTTGAATTAAGAAAAGATGTTCTCAGGGTTGCTGCAAAAATTTCTTTGGGCAAATGATTGAGAGCGACGTGAGAGCTTTTCAAAGTTCGTTAAAATGCAGGTTGTTTGACCCTTCTTGGCAACATTCCATTCGCGAGTCACGCACATATTTCAATGTATTTCGACCCATATGAGATCGAAAACGTCAAACAGAAAAACAGTTCGAAATGCTCTTACCTCATTTGCTGTAAAGGACAGGTCCAGAGGCCATTTCCGAGTGATTCTCTTGCCGTTCGACGTATTTTGGTCCTGTACATGTTGATGACATCCAATGAACACCGCCAACTGGGTCAGTGTATTGTAAACGGTCGAACAGCTCAACAACAACCTTTCTTCCAAAACGTTCGACATCTTTCTACACTGTGACATCTTACTCAACGGTTCAGTTGCTGGTCAGTGTTGCTTAGTTGGCAATACACAAAAAGGTTTTTATCACCACATGTCGCCGGTAACGTGGCCAGAGTTCTATCTAGAGCCGCGTCACGCAATGCAAATCATCGGAATGTACATTTTACTAGGGGGTAGGGGAAGGGCAAAATCTGATCTGATTCTTTTTAAACGGCTCAGGGTTCGAGAAATGGGAGGAGCTAGTAATGGACCAAAAATACGAAACAAAATTTAGGCACCTCAATTCCCTGCTAGCAGAGGCCCCTTTTCCTTTGTATTCGCTGAGCTGACGGGCGGGACAAAAAGGGACCTCTGCCATGGGTCGAAACTCCCTTTGATTCAACCGCCGTCCATGGTCGTGGACGGCGGTTCCGAAACGCATGCTCCCTGTATTGTTTGCTGACCGTGACTTGAGCCAACTGTAGCTCGCGCATTCCTTTACAGTTATTCCGCTGTCATTTAGTGAGCCCGCATAGTGACATGCCGTCCTGGAAAGAGAACTAAACTCGTGGAGAGTTACAACGTTTACTTTCTCTCGTTTTTGTTAACATGGACGACGGAAAGATCAACAATCGCAAGAAGAAGCTCTAAGAAACACTCGACAAGTTAAGGAATGGAATTTAGAGCGAAGAAAACATCTGTCAAGGCGAAGGACGACCTTCCACCTCCAAAGATTTTTCGAGCTGCGGACTTTCTGTGAAATGCTCCAGCACTTCTACGAGTCTACGGTAGAGTAAATTACACAGTTGATTGTAATTTGTATCGAAATCGCTTTTTAATTGAGGGATTCTTCATATTCCTTACATTTTTCGTAAAAGTTTTGAAAAACGTGCACAGTTCGCATCACCAAATGCCCTTCAAAATAACTTGCACATCGAGCGAAATCGCTTGCGCGTAGCTTCCCTCGAAGAAAGAATTGAACGCGTTTGGTCTTCAGAAACAAGTAAAGGCCTGTTTTAATAAATGTATTATTTAGAAAAGCTTACTGTCTCTTCTTCTGTGTACCTTCATTCATAAAATTTCGAAAAGTAGTAATCTGACCTAAACAGACACAAATGCTCTATTGTGGTTTGATTTCACGCGCGAGACAACATGAGAAATCTCTTGCGGAAATTTTCTAAATTTTGACTTTGAGATTGTATTTTTGGCTAATTCTTAATTGACAACTGGTGTATTTTATTTAAAAGTAAGAAATTTTAACTATTCAGGATCAAGTGAGTGTTGTTTTTTCGAACCTATAAATTGACCTTTCGTACTGCACATGGGTTGTTTATTACCAACTGCTAATTTAATAGTGAAGCGATCATAAAACACGCAGCCTTCAATGGGTTAAATTTTCTTTGATTCCTGGAGTTGTGTTCATGTTAAAAAGCTTCCTTGTCCAGATAACTTGAAATTAATACCGTAGATTAGACAACAACTATCTCTAGACGAACTGTCTACTTTTTTTAGGGTTTTGGTGAACTTGCCATTCACGACAACAAAACTGTGCAGGTGTTTTTTGGCGCACTAGTTGAGAAAGGTGGGAGTCGTCAGCTGATCACCTGCTAAAAGCATCACGTGACGTTTCGGTCGCTAGGTAACCGTGGCGTATGCTCAACACAGTTCATTTCGACGCATGGCAGAGGTCCCTTTTCGTCCCGTCCGTCAGCTCAGCGAATACAAAGGAAAAGGGGCCTCTGCTATAGCAGGGAAGCACCTCAACCTCCCGTGCCAGAATGCAGAAAAAGTAGTCACACCTCGGCGTGAGTTGTCGGCATGCAAACAACGTTCGAACACGAAAATTAGCTAAAAAGGGTACATGTACTAGCTTAAGTTAAAAACCTCTTCAAAACGTCGAGTCCAGAACATTAAAATCGTTTTTATAAGGGAAATTGCGATGTGACTAACTAGTTTGTGCTTATTGTTTTGGCTTAGAGGGGGGACCTCGGACTTTTTTTTTTTCACAAATCATACATATTTACATACATGAATTGCTTCGTTACACAGAAGACGGTTGTTGTTGGTTCCATTTTCTTGTTGTCGGAGTTTGTGGTTACAACACCAGACGAATCAAAAGCTTGAAAACAATTGTTCCCTTACTTTCATGCACCAAGAATACCCAGGCCCGTAGAAAGGGGAGGGGGGGGGGGGGGCCCTCGAGTCCCCAGAAGTTATGGAAGTTGAAAAAACATTACAATAAATGAGCCAAAAAATATATAATTAAAACGAATTAATGTGCAACGAATAGTCTTAAATGCTGATGCTAAAAGTTCCTTTTATTATTTTACAACCTTTAACAGGGTTTGACATCTGTTGAGTCACTAGCCACCGGGCAAGTGGGCTTCAAAAATCTACTAGCCCACCGCACATTTCAGTCGCCCAGGTTCCTCACCAATGTCTTTCTTCACCCATATCACCTTGACCCTGGCAGTATAGCTTTACTGTGAAGGACCTTAATGCCTTTAATAGCTAAGCGACTGCTGTGTATTTGCTGCAAGCTTTAAGCTCATCATGTTGTTTTAAAACAAGTCCAAGGAACAAAACTATTTTTATCTCACCAATCGAGTGATAAAAGTTACGTAAACGTTTACGAGAGTTAGGTAAAGCAGGTCCGAAATTCGTAGCTTGGCTGTCGAAATGTTTCAATTTTAACAAACCTTGTAACTTTAAGGGTACTTTTTTAAAACTGATGCTATAAATCTGGTGGACGTTGCCAACAACTTTGTCGGCGAAAGAGCAAATAGGAAGCAGCTTTTTGGCAAATTGTCAACGAAGGATGTCCCCAAAAAGGTGTCGTTTTTGACGAAATCGACACAAACTGTGGCATTGTGAACAGAGTTAGTATCTATGTGCATGAGTGTATATTTTGAGGGGGGGGGGGAAGGCTTTGACTAGGCCAATTTGCTCGCAGCATTCATTTCAGCCTTGGTGCGGGCCTGATACCACAAGTTACAAGTCAGTTTTTACAACGAACGCTTGAATACAATGACCAGATGTCCAAGCCATCGTGCAATACTTGGAATAGTGTCTAGCAGAAGCTGCAGCACAAGGGGCCGGGTCACGGTAAGGAAAAGGAGAGTGGCCAAAAAGTGAAAGAGGACTGGGGAAAAAGGGATCTGAAATTATCTTACGCGGGACTGGTTCGCTTGTAAAAGTTGGATCAGGTGAGTTTTATATTCGCTTGTGGTCTATCCGAATATTAGCCAGGTTATCGATGGAAGCCTCACTCTTCTCTTCGTCCTCATTAAGGTGTATGTAGAACGTGAAAGAGGTAACAGACGTTTAAGGGCAAGATGCTTGACGTATTTCTGTTATGATATCCTCATATCCATTCTGATAAGTATGCTGGCTGCTGTGAGAGATCTCGCTCACTGGGAACCTGTCTCAGTAAGATTCGTAAACAGAAATTCAGGAACAGAACCTCATTTTTTGTTACCATGGTTACGTGCCATATTTCACAGTCTTCAAACAGCACTGGCGTGCTGTTAGAAGCCCACTCATTAGTCAGGACACACTAATGTAGACTAAGTCAAACAGCTGACAAGAGAGCACAGTTAAAAACTTCGATTGCACCTATTTGTTATGAAGAGAGAACCCTTCCTGTCCAAAACTCCATCCAACCCTTTAACAGCGAGCTGACTTTCACTCCTGATATAACTGTGCCTTGTACCGGTCCTGTGCCAGCTAAGAACCAGCAGACTGACACCAATGATCATAGGTAGAATACCCGCTCGTCAATTAACAAAAGGGAGCCCCTTGTAATTATAGGTTTCACCGTATTAAAGTTGGGTCTAGTTAATAATAGCGCCACTTCTGTTCCACCACTCACCTGTAACCATGTCTGTAAGCTTGTACAACGGTTGGAATTGCGTTTCAGACTACTAGGCTAGGGTAGCAAATACAATTTTTAATGGTTGTAACAACACTGGTAATAAGTAAGAAAGACAAACAACGCCATTAAAACCACGAATAATCCCTGCAATTAACACTGTATGTCATTTAACTTCACCTCAAAGGTTTTGCCCTTCCCCTTCCCCCTAAAATGCCTTTGATACGCATTGCGTGACAAACCAAATACGCACGCGGCGCCATCCACGTTTGGTCCCAATTTAGCAGTCAAATCTGATAATGCTTTTGTGCACTGAAAACTGAGCAACACTCGTATTAAATCAACTGAACCGTTGAGTAAGATGTCACAGTGTAGAACGATTTCGAACGTTTTGGAAGAAAGGTTGTTGTTGAGCTGTTCGACCGTTTACAATACACTGACCCAGTTGGCGGTGTTCATTGGATGTCATCAACAGGACCAAAATACGTCGAACGGCAAGAGAATCACTCGGAAATGTCCTCTGGACCTGTCCTTTACAGCAAATGAGGTAAGAGCATTTCGAACTGTTTTTCTGTGTGACGTTTTCGATCTCATATGGGTCAAAACACATTAAAATATGTGCGTGACTCGCGAATGGAATGTTGCCAAGAAGGGTCAAACAACCTGCATTTTAACGAACTTTGAAAAGCTCTCGCGTCGCTCTCAATCATTTGCCCAAAGAAATTTTTGCAGCAACCCTGAGAACATCTTTTCTTAATTCAACAGCCAGAAGCTGAATCGATTTGAAGGTTTAGCACATGGTGAAAATAATTTAATTCACGAAGTACTTTTCCTGATGAGAAATGTATACTTTCAAAATTAAATTATTTCAAACACAAAGAACAACGCAGTTTTTACGAAAATCAGTTTTGAAGCTCTTGAGAGATTGCAAAAGTAAAATTGAGTGTTTAAAAGACGACAGAGGGATTTGTTTTTGCACGCGAACGCCTCAAATTGGTGTCATAATTTACTGCTTCAAATGGCGATTTTAACGGAAGTTCGTTATTTACATTTTTCTTTGAAATAAAAGGATATTTTGCCAAAAAAAGTATCCAGTGATTTTAGTTATATCCTAACCTATCTAACACTAAAATATGAAAGAAATCGAATTTTCCACCCTTGCCGCGTTATGCTTGATTTTTGCAGACAAGCGCTCTTAACTAACATATTTTATTTTTAAACGTATATGGGGGATTTTAGCATTTTTTTGTTGGGTTTGATAAATTTTGTGTTGAAATTGACACCTTTCCGAAGTTTTAGGGATGAACATACAAATTACGTATCTGTTTTAGTGTCTGTCAGAATTTCATGACTTAATTCCTACGCCCTGCATGTGGTGTCATCACCTCATTTAACGAGATTTATTTCATCATTGTCATTATTATCATCGCCTTAATACTTATAGAGTCAGAAACGAGGAGGAACATCTACTTGAGGACAAAAAATAAGCCTTTAGCTGAGTTAAAGTGTGCAGGCCTGGTTGTATAAAACTGCAGCTTTTGGTTTTATCATTGTAAACCTAAGCAGCTTTTCATGCTTTACAAAACGAAATATACGAAAGCAATTGGAAGGAGCAGGGCTTTCCTTTAGATAAGTGTTTTGTTAATTAATAGCATTCCAGAGATTTGTTTCTACACTGAATACTGACTGCATTTTGTGGTTTTTCGTTACCATAGCAAAAAGTAAGCAGTCAAGGTCTCATGTTTTGATAAAATACCGCTGCTATAGCTGCCATTTTTACTATACTCCAAAATGCAATACTTGGTTTCTCTCGCCTGTACGTTATGGTAGTTTTAATAGAACTACTGAATTCTACTCAAGGACACTATCTTACCAGCAAGTAGTCCAATCACCAAAGTGTTTGTTCCAACCACCAATATGTTGAAGATAACTGCGTCTAAGTATGGGTCGGCCAAGGCTGGTATGTTCTCGGCTGGAATTTTGCTCACTGCTCCAATGATCAAGTTAACAACAGTAACGGCAAGGGAAGTGGACATCAGTCTGTTTTCAAAAGCATCTTTCAAGGGACGCATCCAACAGAATAGCGTCCCATACATCCCAGCAATGACCAGTGTCAAGCCAACGTACGATCTTGTTTCCTGTCCCAAAAGTATCAGACCAGATGTGATGGTCACTTTGCGAGACATCTCAACCAGTTCCCAATACCACGAACGAGACTTGTAGCTTTCGAAGAGGAAACTCAACCCTGTGACTAATTCTTCGCTATATACTTGATTTTGAGACGTCTTGGCTTCTTTGGTGGCTGATATTTTTCTCTGTCGCCAAAGGGCAACGAATGCAGCTGCAGGGAGGGCAATGATATAGGCAATAGAGATGTACGCCACTATGATCAACTGGTTGTACCTTGAATCATAGCACTGTGTACTGTAATCCGATTTCAAGTACTCCAAACACGACCCTTCCTCTTTTTCTTCTTTACTATCTCGGCAAAGCGGTCGACAAGCAAGGGGCAGGACAGTAGCTGTCTTGGAGCACGTACTGAGGTATGTCACATACAAGAAAAAGAACAAATTCCTGTATACATGCTCTTTTGCCTGTGAGACTCTTTTTGACTTTTCCTGATCGTCAAGGCTTCTATTTCTTAATACGAGCGCTTTACGCACTCCATACGCTATGCTTGAAACGACAATGGCAGCAGTATTTATTGTCATAATCGCAAACAAGTTGCCAAAGGCATCGGCGCGTAGTCCCGAAAAAAGACAGTGAACAGGTGCCATCTGAAGCATATTCAGCTGGAGTATTTCTGAATATTTTCCGATACCTTGAAGGGAATCTGGCCATTTTATGTACGAGAAAGCCTCTAATAAGCCGTACGTTACCTGATAAAACCCTATTACGATCTTCAGTTTGGCTAAAAAGACAGTTATTGCACTGTGTTTTTTGTCGTTGTCCTTGCTTCTTTTGCTTGCCCACGTGGTTACTGCAATGATTATAACGAAAATAACTGCAAAGAGTGACAGCTGTCCCGCTATCCACGTTTTAGGTGGACACTGGTTACAGGTTTGAAATTGCTTATAGTGGTTTGAACTACAAACGGCACAAATTGGACCTCTGTACCCATTCACACACTCGGAATTCAGTCCACCTTTGCAAGACTCTTCCATTGGACACTGGTACTGTTTTGGTATCGGATACGGGTATTGTATATCGTCTTTACCCAGTGCGGGTAAAGGTGCCAAGAGATTGTTTATAAAGTCTATGTAGCGACGTTTGTGACTGTCGTTCCTCCATTTCCACCAATAACCAGATTTTAAAGTAGCGTAATCATCTTTGCATTCCAATCCAAATCCACATTTACTACATCCCTTGAAGAAATGAGTTCGGTACATTCCTTCTAAGCATTGACAAGCACGGTAACCAGCAAACAAATCAGTCTCTGTTCCTATTTGGGATTTAATAAGGGTTAGATTAATAATTTTTTTAAGAAGATATTCTCATTGGAAATAATCTTTAGAAGCAGTTTCTTTGACAAACATTTTTAAGTAAAAAATACCGAAAGAGAACGACATTTAGTTCTCTCTTAGGTCATTTTGAAGTTGAAGATAGCGGAAAAAGTAGCACATATATGTACTGTACAGTATGTATCTATGCTAATACTAGTACATATAAGCTGCATTTACACTACATTCATTTTTGGCACGGAACTGCCATATTTTGGTAGGGCCGGGCCATAATTTGAGGGAAGACACTATAAGACGGCAAATTTGTGCATATTTGTTATTCGCTTTCTTCAATTTGAAACTCAGAGAGGTCGAGACGTTGTTCTCCTTTATCGGGCAGAATTTTTAATGTTAATTAAAAAGGTCCGAAGTAGCTTCTTTTTTCCTTAGCGTGCATCCTTCGACCCCAGAATATTGGGGAAAAAAAGCAGGCCTCGATTTTACTCACACCAACCAAGTTTACATATGATCAAGTTTATTTGTTCATTGGCTTCCAAACATTTGTTGCTATATCGAGAATAGTACATACTCCTTTATTTTAACAAAATATCAATTTTATAAAACTTAGCTTGGCAAATGAAAACAAAGCTTTTAGGCCTGATCGATCTACTCAATCTTAACAACTCATGGATACGTTTTAAGGCGCATTTTGACCATTCCCGTTTGCTGTCCACTGGATGTCTTAGCCGTTATTTGAAGGACTTTGTTCCAGTAAAGAAAACTTTTGTATCTGCATCAGTTTAGTAGTGAAAACCTCATTTTCATCACTTAAGAACAATTCGTGTACAGGGATTAGGCAAACACAAGCCTGGAGCCCGAGTCTTCTAAAACCCCCAAAGTGTTGTTAAAAAAAAACTTAAAGAATGAGTAAAAGTTGATACTGGCCAAAATATTTGGCAACGTACTGATGCCTTTTTGAACTAAGACGTTATGAAAGGCATCCTGGGTGACATTATTACTTAACAATAACCGTCCCACGGACCTGGAGACCTCGTGGTTGTTGATGCCTTTTTGCTTCTTTGTTTGTTAGTTTTTTTTAATTCTGCAAGGATATTTCTGTATTTTACTCCACCTTAATTAGCGTCCCAAAGGGAGGTCTTTGGAGTCTTTGTTCTAAGGAGTTTTTTTCAGGACGGCATATCGTGATTATACGTGGAACGGAATTCGGAGCACTAAAGGGTAAGTGTTCATAAAATCAAGAAGTTTACAGTCAAGAGAGTCACCTCAAAGTGCTCAATGTAAGTAGATTTACTCATCCTGTTAAAAACGGTACAGTATAATTATTTTTAACTTTTGATTGTGTGATTTCTTGAATTGGTTATTAGAGCTGCGTTTAGCTAGTCCTCGATGGACTGGGCTAACAATGTGGTTTTTCCGAGCAATTGTAGATTCTTGAAATTTATTAATTCGTATATACTCCATTGACTCTTATAGAGCCTGTAGTTTCTTAACAAGATCCTACTATTATTTTGATCGGTCATGCAGACAAAGTTCACAACTTATCTTGGCTATGCCTATTTCGCATATTGAAAATGTAGCCCAGACAATAGGTTCAAACTTAAGAATAAGTGGTAAAGAAGAAGATGCTTCCAATAATCAGCCCAACAAGAGATATGAGTAATGAAATACCGAGATTCAAATGTGAAGCACTATTTCTCTTAAAATTTTTTAGCACTATGGTCTATTCAATGCCAGTTTTAGCTAAGCAGATAACAGCAATTTTTCAGCAGAATCATTCGCTTGGTGATACAAGCGTGAAACTTGGCAGGGATATTCTGCTGTGTTTATTTTTTCATTTTAGTCGATTTGCCACTTAAAATTCGAAAGTATAAGAAATATTTCTCCATCTGAAAATTCGACCGTCATTCAGGTCATTTTCTCAAAATGGCCGATGTCTTCATAACTGTTTTTTTCGTGGTCCTTTTCTACGAAAACAAGGGATGTTTAGGAACACTGAAACAACAAAAAATATTAAGAAATGAAAATGAAATAAAATTATGTAGCTGATTAGGACTGGTAACCAGTAAAGGATAAGACTGCTGGCAAAAGATTCTGAAGGCTTAAAGTCGGTAGTGACAAGCAGCACCATTATGGCAAGTTTGTGGAAATAAGACTTACTTCAACTTCATTATGTCTGTAACTATCTTAGTATTTTCTGCGGTAAAAGCGCTTTGTAGTTCTATGTCCAGGTTCGGTTGGAATTTTTGGCTTTAGATTGGAAAAATCATTTGCCGCTTTTCAAGCTCATTAAAAAACTTCAGCACAGATTCAGCTCTGGTAGATAAGGAGAGAAAAATTCATTGCAAAGCTTCTTAAGAGCCAGTCCACGAGAGGTTCAAAGATTTTTGGAAGTGGTCAGAAACAACCCTTTCTCAAACTTTGCCTGCTGAAAGCTAGTCATGAGCAAGTAATTAAATCGACATTATTTTGTCTTCTAATACTAATGTGGTCACGTGACAGGCAATTGAAGTTTGAGCCTCTGGGAGCAATTTTGGCTCAAAAAAATTTCCAAAATGTACCAACTTTGCATGTCTCTTGTCAAAACACATGTGAGCCAATCATAAATCAAATGATGTTTCTTTACTAAACTGACCTTCTTCTTCATAAAAATTCTAATATTTCTTTCAGGCTTATCTTATCAGCTGAACAATAATTTTCAACAGAGAGTGTGGTTTGGCAGATTTGAAAAAGTGCCAATTTTACCAAATTTCAAAGGAATTTTTTTCTATGTAGTAGACAAGATCTATGGTTGGTATGCATTTCCCAAAAGAGCCAAAGGCATGTACTTAAATATTATCGAAAAATCTTTGCGGGCAATTCACTTTTAAGCTTTAATATACCTTATGCAAAATTTACATTTTCCTTAAACAGACATATCTGCTGAGGGACAAATGGTGGCGTTAAATCAGCCTTAAGGAGGCTCGCAACGGTTTTTTTGGCCTTGGAGTGTATCTTTTGAAGTCAAAATTTCGCATAGAAGATAAACTTCGATTTCCTTGATACTACACCACCTTTTCAACAAATGATCAAAGTTTATTTTCTCACTGGTTTCCTAGCAACAGCTGTCACCATAGCAACGGTAATGGACAACCCCTCATTTTAAATAATGTCGAATATCTCGAAAACTAGTCAGACACTTTATGACGAAACTTGAACTATTTGAACTACTCAACCTACACAACCTGTATGCGAAATTAGGGAAAAATCTGTAAGAGCGTTTTCACATAAATCATGATTCATTTTTTACGGGTTGATTTTGGTCATTCCTGCAATTTTCTCCATTATTTCAAGAAAGATAAAACTTAACACTTTCTCTTTTCAGTTGAAGGATCTTTTATGATATCAAAACATTCTTAATGTACATTGAGCTTCCTAGGTGGCTGCGATTTTAAGATATTTATATTTAAAAACTGCTAAAATGCAGCACAAATCAGCCAAAAAGTCCGTAATTTGCATAAATAGAAATATTTCTAAGCTGCCCTTACAGATTTTTCTCTTAAATTGATTGACGTTAGAATAATAATTCTTTTTGATGTTCCAGCAGGTTTTAAGCTAAGTAAACATTTCGTTTATTAGATAAGAAGGCTGAATCTCGGTCAGGTTTCAGTCGTTATTAACTTTCAACGAACAACAGTATTATTTTGTTCTTCCTGGTCTATTTCTCGGTTATTCACATGCAATGAATATTTATACACGCTGCGCTTGTGTCCTCTCGTGCATTTATAATTCCTTCTCATAATAATCAAAAATTTTCGTCTTCTGAGCTTTTTCCTGGAGACGCTTTGCCATTATTCTTTAAATACTGACTGACGTTTTAGCTTTTTTAATTACGGATTGCATACATGTTAACGCCCACGATGGCATTACACTGGGGCCGAAAAATGACGAGAAACAAGCTCAGAAGACGAATATTTTTTTTAATTATGAGAAGGAATTATAAACGCACGAGAGGACACAAGCGCAGCGTTTATTAACATTCATTGCACGTGAATAACCGAGAAATAGACCGGAAAAAACGAAATAAAACTGTTGCTCGTTGAAAGGTAATAACGACTGAACTTGACCAAGATCCAGCCTTCTTATGTAATAACAGAAATGTTTATTCAGCCTAAAACTTGCTGGAACATCAAAAAGAATTATTATTCTAACGTCAATCAATTTAAGCGAAAAATCTGTAAGGGCAGTTTAGAAATATTTCTATTTATGCAAATTACGGAATTTTTGGCTGATCTGCGCTGCATTGTAGCAGTTTTTAAATATAAATATCTTAAAATCGCAGCCACCTAGGAAGCTCAATGTACATTAAGAATGTTTTGGTATCATAACAGGTCCTTCAGCTAAAAAGAGAAAGTGTTAAAGTTTATCTTTCCTAAAATATTGGAGAAAATTGCACGAATGACCAAAATCAACCCGTAAAAAATGAATCATGATTTACGTGAAAACGCTCTTACAGATTTTTCCCTAATTTCGCATACAAGTTGTGTAGGTTGAGTAGTTCAAATAGTTCAAGTTTCGTCATAAAGTGTCTGACCAGTTTTCGAGATATTCGACATTATTTAAAATGAGGGGTTGTCCATTACCGTTGCTATGGTGACAGCTGTTGCTAGGAAACCAGTGAGAAAATAAACTTTGATCATTTGTTGAAAAGGTGGTGTAGTATCAAGGAAATCGAAGTTTATCTTCTATGCGAAATTTTGACTTCAAAAGATACACTCCAAGGCCAAGAAAACTGTTGCGAGCCTCCTTAAACACTTAACAAATACATGAAACCTGTGAAAAGGTAGCGTACAGGCTAGCAAAGTATACGGTTATCGTTTGAATTATTTCCCTGCCGCAGATTTTGCAATAAACGTTTTGTAGCTGTTGAAGTCGTTCCTTCCCCACCCCTCCCCCGATAGATTTCAGGTGAATCAGGTGCGTATTATTTAATTTCCAGCAGAAGCTTATTTCAAGCTATTCGTATAGCTTCATTTGGCTCTTCGGTGTTGTTTTGAATCATTTAAAATCTAAGGTAAATTTAAAGGCCATAAAAACGGACTGAAATGAGAGAATTGATGTCGAGAGGTTGCGTTACTGTGCGTGACAGAAAAGATCGACTTGAATCGTGCATGGATAACTTCTCGACGGCAGATTCACTGTTTTACAAGGGGAAAATGGCAACCAAATAATTTCACATATTCCACGAGGAACAAGAATTTCCTTATACCAGCCTACCCCTTCCACATGATGGAGGCTTAACTGTGATACCGACTTTGCGATTTGTCATTTGTGTGTATAAACCGTGTGTCTGATTTGTTGCAGTTAGTCGGCAACCAAATGTAGCTTATATTCTATAAAACCTCAAGAATTGAACCATTGTTTCAGCTGTGTTTTGTCTCCAGAATACTCTGTTTAGGGAGTGAAGGGGTTTTGCCGAATGCCGTCCGAGAATACCAGTAATCAGACAATAATAATGATACACGTTTCACGTAATTAATAAATAATCTGTTGGACCTGATTTGTCAATCATCTATGTATCATTTTCTCGGAACACTAACAATGGACAAGGATTATAGCTATAGATTACTGTTTTAGCAACTTCTTATGTGAGCGATTTCTAGGGTTTTTACACGAGTCCTTAACAATTTTTGTCACAACTACTTAATTTAGATGAAACTGCTACACTTCCCTAAGTTGTCACTTAAGATAGTTACCTTAAGATGGGTTTTTTAGAGTGTCAAGGAATTCGTCACAAAACTGTGGTGATATACAGTTCTAATTACAAGACATGTTTACTCTTGAACGATTTACGTATGGGGAATAAATTACTCTGAAAAATTAGTTGTTCGAAATCGGTCAGAGTGAAAAATATAATAACGGAAGCCATGACAACCAATTTATCCCTATCGCCCGCCAAAAAAACAACAATAAAAAGTAGGAATTTCAAGGGGTCAATAACAAAATGACCATGTAGACGGAACAGAATCTTTCTTTAAAGTATCGTACTTGTTTTAGTAAGTAAACGATGATACCGTTATCTAGACTCAGGTTTGGCTGCCCCTCCATGGTTGCCATGGTAACAAATTGTGCTAAAACAGGCATAAATAAACTTTTCTAATCATGCAGATGAAATTAAATAAACATAATTTTGTCAAACGAGTGTTTTTAAAAAAGTATATCTTCGAGATCCCATACCACCTTTTAGGCAATGGCGGCCATCTTTAAAAAAGTGGCTGCCAAATTTGAAAATTTTTAAAACCGTTATATATCAAGTGGCAAATCGACTAGAATTGAAGAACAACCAAATGTGAACATTCCTTCCAAGCTTCATGCTTCTATCACCAAGTAAACGATTGTACCTGTTATCCGCTTAGCCATTTCTGAAAGAAAGTGTCACGAGGATCTCAGAACTGAAAAAATTTCTAAAATATGTCGGACCAATCAAAAGTTATGGTGCACTGAATTTTTAATTTGTTCAATTTTTAGTAACAAAATGGTTGGAAATTCAAAATTCAATGTGCCATAACTTTTGATTGGCTCATTTTGGAAATTTTTTCAGTTTTGAGATCCTCGTGATACGTTCTTTCAGAAACTGTCATTGAATAGACCATAATACTAAAAAATTTGGCGCCAAATGAATGACGTCATTTTCCTGCCAAAAATGTAAAATCTGAAAAAAAGGAAAAGGTAACCTCTTCGAGAATGACGAGTTCTATATTAATGTGAAATTTAAGTTTCACTGCATCAAAACTGAGGAAGTAGTTTGAACGTGGCCGGAACTGTGCAAAAAAAGCCCAGCGTGTGGATGACTTCACAGCGCTGGAATAATCTCATGGGCTATTGATTTCAGACGTTAGGTGACATCTTTTAAAATGTCATAACAAAGCGAAAACGGTGACGGCGTCTTTGCACGGCACTGGAAGAGTGCAAATTTGCTTTTACGTCCGAGAGGTAAATACTTTATCCATAAACCCTTTTTAATGCATTTCTCACATAACTACAAATAAGTGACTCGCAGAACCTCGTGAAGCTCGGGCAGGGGTGCACCGCAAAATTGAGCGATGCGGGTGCGGAAGGGATAGAATTTCCGTTTAACTGGAGGTGTGGATGGGTGGCCGCAATGGTCCTGAATATGGAGTTTAGATCGATATTCTTGCTCCCAGTGGCTTCCATGTAACTAAGGAATTCAAGAACTTACATTACAAAATTGAGATTATGTTTTAATTGACCGTATATGTTTACCAAAGGGGCAAGACTTGCAGTCTGCAGAATTAGTTCCCGGTGCTTTATCAAACGCAACAAAAGAACCATTTGGACATTTTTTACAGCTCGTACCCACGTAGCCTTCATCATCAGAATAAAACCCTCCTGAAAAGAAAAGAAAAATGGATGTTTACTCACATGCAGGGTCACCTTCTTTCTATGCCTCTAAAACCCATACAATACTGTCGTTTATTGCCTTGGTTTAAAATTGGAATAAATTTTGTGCTCCACAATGGGAAGAGGAGGTGGGCCTATTAGCAAGGTAGGGAAGGCCTCAATTAAGAATTTGCAGTACGGACATACCCGATTTCTTGAAAATGATACTACCTAGTTACCTTTTTTTAAACATGTTTGCTTTTTTCTAGTGAGTGTAACGATTTTTCTAATCGCTTTTAAGCTTTTTTAATCTTTTATTAAAAAAGCTTTGTGCCCTTCCCTCACACCCTCCTCCCCCCAAAAAAACACACACACGTGCACCATACAATTGGAAATCGTGATGGATGCCTATGCAGTCACTTGATTTCTGATCCAACCTCTTTGACAAAGTTTGTAATAGCAGCTAAAACAACCGCGTCTTCAGGTTTTTTTTAACTGACCCCCCAGCGCCTGTATATTTCCTGTTGTATTATATATGTTAGTCAAGAACGTTTTTCATACTACCAAAAATTCTGGTTTGAATTGAAACTTTACGGTGATGAATTAAACAACATTTTTAATTTAGCTGCCCTCAAAACAAAGATATCCTGCTAGAAACGGGCGACGAAAACTCCCCCCTCCCTCGACTTTTCTTCGTCGAACTGACTATATGTCGGTCTCCCAGATGACTCGAAAGAGGAACCAGCTCCATTCTCGAGTACCCCTTCTCTCCAACCGAAAAAACGTACTCAACTTACGGGCCGGAAAAACTGGAGTTAGATAATACAGAAATTTCCGTTTACCGATTTTTGACTTCCTCGCGTACGTGATGCATTGTGCACTCAAATTTCCATATTGGTTTGTTTGTTTCATTCGAGTACGCTAAAAAAATTTCCGGAATTAGTTTGATCGAATGTAAAGCGCCCGCTGAAACTGGCTTCAAAGAAGATGATGGGTTACCTGGCGGGCAAGGTGTACATTGGTCAGTTCCTCTGGAAGAAAAGTTGGAAAATGTTCCCAAGGGACATGGCAGGAAGTAATGAGCAGACATATCACTAGACATTCGTGTGAAACCCGATGCCAACAGAGCGGGAACAACTACCAATTGCTGAATACTATCACCCTTTTCCACTTTGACAGCGTTTTCATTGGAACTGTGAGGATATCTGGAAAAGAGACGTCACTCATGTTCACAAAAAAGAAAAAGATAAACAGATTTTCCATATTCTGATGCTACATTGCTTGCTAACATCACCACTTAAATAAATCGGACTCTTGGGTTGCACTTTCCACACAATTTCCGACGAGAAATGACCTTCTTTTTCGTATCTGCGCGCAAGTTTACCTTACTTCTTATGCCTCTTTTCACTAGTAGGTATTATACAATTGCTAAGTTTAATTTTGTACTGAGAGCTAGCGAAAGGATGCTAGGCCTCGCAGCCATCCCGCCAGACTGCCAACTATAATGATTTTCTAAGCTAAGCAGCAAGGGTATCGACAGACGAGAGATTGAACTATGTGTACTCGACAACTATTAGTGCTAGATGGAACTTTTCCTCACAACAGAGGCCAAAGTTATGGATGTCGACAACTTTGTTTTTTTCTTCATGGCGTTCCCGCTATGTTAGGGACGGTAGTTACCTGGTAACGAACACTGATGGGGCAGTGGTCGACAACTGTGTCACAGTCCAGGAAAAAACGAGTTGTCGACAATAAAACTGGCGCGTTTGTTATCGACAACTAAAGTAGTTTCCACTTTTAAAAGGAAAACTGTGGACAACTATTAAAAAATAGTTGTCGCTAACTTGCTTCACACACTCTTTTTTTGTTGTTGTTGTTTCAAAATTTCATGATCGACATTAAACAGTTATTGATAAAAATGTGTCTAGTCTGTCGAGGCCCTTACTCAGCCAGTTCGTTTATCGCAGCCACCCTAGCCCATAATAATACGGAGTAATACACTAGCAGAAATTTTGCTCCAAGCCAGATGATCGCGTGAGCTACATTTGTTGTATTGATCTTTCCCGAAGAACGTGTTTACTAATCCTTCAGTTCAAACTTGTCCGCGACGGCCGGCCGAATTAAACATGCACAGTTCTCCGGGCTGAGCGGATTAAAATGCTTTTTATGTTTTTTCTCCGATCCAGGTGAATGGAAAGTTTTTATGTTCACGGTTGCTAAGAGATGTTTAAAAAAACGCTTTTTATGGAACAGCCACGTTTTCGTCTTTTGCACATTCATGACATGCACGTATGTGCTATCGAAAGGGACCACTATTAGTACTAACAGATATAACTTGGTGGTAAAAACGTGGTCAAAGTGATACTTAAGGGTCCTTATTCTTCTTTCCTTTATCATCCTGCCGAAAATAATGAAATTATGAATGTCAGATCTAGCGTTATGTATCTTGATAACAAAGTCAACGAAGTATCAGTGGGCGGTCAAAAGCAAGTCATGTTTGAAGGAAACGTCTCGTTTATACAACTCAGCGACTTTGTCATTGTCACTTGTTGGAGTGTGGTACGGTGAGTTAAGTGGGTTGGCTTATTAGGGTTGATTTGGACGATAAGATCGGTTTTGTATTCTTGGCTATTCACTGGTCACTTGGGCAGGTTTGAACATTTTGGCTGTTTGCAAGGGCGAGACATTTGGGTCGGTTAGATCATTTCGTAGGTGGTTTTGACATGTATACCAAGTTTCATTGCTTGGGCCAGCTTGCGGTTTGGCTTATTCTTGCCGGTCCAACTACGTTTGTTGGTTTGGTCTTTGAGGCTGAGCTAGGCTGGCTAGCACATTCATGCTGATTTTGTAATCCTGAGTGATTTCATCATTTTATATTAGTTGGTACGTTTATTTGGATTGGTTTGGGCATTTACGCTGAGTTTGTCATTTTTGCTAGCCTTGTCACGTTGGTCAGTTTGGGCTGGTTAGGACATTAAGGTCGATTTCGTAATTCTGGTCAGTTGGAACATTTACGTTAAACACGTGAGTTGATTTTTAATTCCAGGTGAGGGTCATTCTAGCAAGTTTGGTTAGTTGGGTTGATTTGGATATTGATGTGGTAATCCTTCTGGCTGGTTTCGCTGTCTGGGTCAATATTCTGGGTGGTTTGATTGGCTTGTTCATTTGGGCCAGTTAGGACATCAAGACTGATTTCATTATTCTATCTGGTATGGTCACTTTGGTCAGTTTGCTCATTCGTGCCGGTTTGGAATTTTAGTTTAGGTCACTTTAGAAATCATAAGAGGATTGACCTTTCAAGCTGTTTTGCCCACACTATGGCCACACTTTCGCCATTGGGCCGGTCTAGCCCTGGTCAGTTAATAGCTAGTTTGTTTGTTTAAATACCAGCTTCCACGAAGAAATATTTAGCTATCTGCATTCGAGTTCGTAATTAGTGCTTTTAGGAGCTTAGTAGCTTAGCGCCAATTGGTGTGGGTTGTAGTAAGGATGCAGCTCTAGTTGTATTGGAAGTGGCTGGGTAAGGAATTCCTACCGGGTAAGGAATTCTAAGGAAAGTCTCAGGCAGCCTTGGATATAACTCAGTTTTTGGCAAAACCTCTAGCGTAGCCTTGGCTTGTAATTAACTTGAATGATAAATGAGATCAACAGAACAGTGGTAGTCCTGGACAGTTCCCAGTTAAACGCCTGATAGCATACTATTCGATTGTTTGTATGAGTCAGTTCCAAACTACCTCTTTTATAGAATCGAAAAATGATACGTTACAGTTTAAAATCAAACACAGATAAACCAGAGACCACATCACTCTTGAATGCCTTCAACCTTGTCCGTAGCAAATATCTTTTGAAAGAATTACGATAAATGAAAGAAAAAAATTGAGTAAGTCAGAAAGTCCTCATAATGAAATGATTCTACGGAAAACTTGCTAGAAGCAACGAAATGACGCAGTTTAGAAAGACGACAACACGTTTTAGTTTTGTGGAAGACATGTTTGGGATGTTCAACATCTATCATCAGTTCCACAGAGTATAGCACAATTGTAACTGTATATACATGTATTGAAAAATATTACAAAAGAGTGTTGATTACAAAGAAATTGATGACTAATTACAGAAGACGAAAGAAAAATAGAAAAACAAATTAACGGTGATAATGAGCGAAACATTACAATAAAAGTGTTAAGTTAAAATGTTTGAGCTGCTTATTCAGGGAGGGCCGCTCCTTGAATAAGCAATGTTAAAAAACTGTAGGAGTCGAGTGTTTCTTCATACGTGACGAAAGTGATTCGCGCCATTTGATTGGCTTTCTGCTCCTTAGACCAGGTTGTGAACGAAAATATATTCCGCGTCTTATGAGTGGGTAAATCTCAGTACGTATATAATAAATAACTTTTTCTTCCATGCTATATGCTCATGAGAGTATACGTGAAATCAAAACACTTTCAAGTTACCTTACGTAACTTTTTTAAGTGTTCGTACTGAATGTTACTATTCCGACGTAATGTCTTTAATAACGAGTGTGAGTAATTTTTACTTCAAAAACAAAGTTAAGTCCAAAGCCATAATTCATTCTTTTTAACACCGTTTTCCAGCCTGGAGGTAAGGGCAGAAAACGCTGGAATTGAAATTTAAAACAATACCGAGCAATTTATTTACCAGTTTACCAGTGTGAGTAATTTTTACTTCAAAAACAAAGTTAAGTCCAAAGCCATAATTCATTCTTTTTAACACCGTTTTCCAGCCTGGAGGTAAGGGCAGAAAACGCTGGAATTGAAATTTAAAACAATACCGAGCAATTTATTTACCAGTTTACCAATTTACCTGGCAACAATTTTGTTACATGTCATATGCATTGCTTAGGGAATTTGATGTTTTAAAGGCAACCTTAATTTGACAGGCAGATTTGTGGAAATTATTATTTTTCAATGAATTTTTTACCCTTTTCGTCTTAATTTCTAAGATTTTTATGTTATTTAAGAGTTTTTTAAAGTGGTTTTGAGTACTTTCCTTCCAATTTCAACCTAATAGGGAAATACAGACCATCATGATAATAATACTTTGAAACACCTTTCCTGTCGTCGGAGTTACGACAGACAAGTGAGTATTTTTAAATCTTACAAACGCAAGCATTTTTAATTACAAATTTAAAATAAATTGATGAGTTCATCATTTTCATTAACTTACATTGATAAGTTTCTAAGGCTGATAAAAAATGCATCTGGTTCAATTGTCGTTATAGGATTGTCTGATAACATTCTTGAAAAAGAAAGAGTCAAATTAGACACATTATAACAGGAAAACGTCGCTAAACTGCTTATAGCGGAGCTCCTTTGCGGCCGAAGGCCGCAAAAAGCGGAGCACCATACTCATAGAGAATATATATCCATGCAGCTCAATTTTCATGGTCACAACGTCACGTGACCCGGCATACGACGTACCGTGTACCATATACTTCATGTAAGATGTTCGAAGTGTCTGAATACTCGCGCGTTTACATACTGGTGAAAAATGGCGGACTGCGCTCGAACTAACTCTTAAGTCTAAACCATCTTTTTAAGGCGTAGGTAAAAAGGATGTACTCCCATGGATATTTTACCAAATTACAATGTTTTCTTAGAAACGACACGCTCAACACAACACGCTCTATTTTCGTGACGGTAACTTGAAATACCGGGAATAAAAACGTTCCTTGTAATAGCTCTACGTGAAAAGGAGAAGACCTGAAGGACTGCTTTAAACTCGACGGCGCATAGAGAAGAAATTATAGAGCTCGAAGGGAAGAAATCCTGGTTCAAGGACATATTCCTTGTTTCGGAGGAGATCTGAGTCTTCTCAAGCCCTCGTATGTAAAACATGAATTGTGTCAGATAAGCTTATATTTTTGTCGTAGAGGTGCTAGCTTTCGCCTTTTCCAAAGGTAAATAACTTGGCCTAAAAATCTGTTGTTTGAGGCTTACAACTTGGGATAAGTCCGTCTGCAAGGAAAAGACAATTGCAAAAGCTGGTAGTCACAAATAAAAGCCACAGAAAACTCGCCTGAAATGCAGACCGATAAAGGGAATTACAGTTGATCCACGTCACGCGTGAACGGAAACTCTAAAATTCAAAACAACGTGACGAGTCACGTTCTCCATATTTGGGCATTCGCCTCGTGTTTCTTGAGATTCAGAGAGGGATTTCGAAAATCGCAAGGAGATTTCGAATCTGTCACAGATTTTTCGAAATGTTCAGACCTGGTTATGTTAATGCCTTAGGTCCGAAGAATAGGCCATGTAGGCCTCTCCACAAGGAAACGAGAAGACGAATAGTTGCTCGTTATTTGACTGGACAGGGACCGAAAGCGATCTCCACAGCAGCTCGTGCAACTCCTGGCGCTGTTTATTCAATGTTTATTGTATCATTCGACATCATGAAACGTTCAGTACATGTGAGGGGTTCAGTCAAGGGGGACGAAGTTATCCTTCTAAACTTTCAGACGACGTTGCATGTAGAATCTATTGAATTGTTCAAACTAGCGAAACCTAGGATATATGGATGGGAAATCGCGAAAGATTGTTGAGCAGTAGGTTATGCAATAGACGAAGCACTGGTCACCAAAGCGTAATATGAGAGTTTGTATGGAGCTGAAATTCGATTGAAAATAATCGGCAGTTTTCCGTGGAAAATACCTAAAGATCAAAATAGAGTTTGAAAAACCTTATCTTTGTGTGTTTGCTGTGTCTTTACCGCTTTTCCGAACTGCTGGATGCCGTTTGGGGCGATATTCTGTTTAACGGTCGAAGCGACGTCTTGTCACGTACTGGCTTTACTTTGACAGATGTCGCATCGACCGTTAAACAGAAAATCGCCCCAAACGGCCTCCAGAAGCTCGGAAAAGTGGCAAAAACACAGCAAACACACAACAGGTAATGGTCTTCAAACCTGTTTCGCTTTTTAGGTATTTTGCACGGAATACTGACCATTTACATTTTGGATCGAATTTCAGCTCCATACAAACAACTCACATTACGCTTTGGTTAACTGTGGACGAAGCGTCGGCTTTGTCTTTAATCAACCTCGCAACTAGGAAAAACTGTCATCAGTAATTGCTTGACACGGCAGATGTATCTTGGTTTTCGTCCACTTCCTTCGGAGCTACCGTTCTTACACAAGCGTTCAGCTCCAAGGTTTGTTCTCGTTCGGTTGAAACAGGAATCACGCGTCAGCAAAATAATTGACATAATTTCACCTCCTTCTAGTCGTCTAAAACGTTTTTGAACCACTGACGAGAAGCGAACCCAGAAAATAACGCGGTCTCTCGATAAAACAAAGATTTGTCCCGTCACAACCCCTTGCTTCTACAAAGATAGAAGCCATTTTCGGAAATTTCAATGAGATCTTCAATATTTCCCTTGTGATCTCCGTTATGTCACTGAAAGTAGCTTGTATATTTGAAGACTCGGATCACGTGCTGAGGTTTCCGTTCACGCGTGACGTGGATCAACTGTAACAGCATGCGGACCGCTGAGGACCGCTTCGTGATTGGGCCATAAATCTAGCAGGAGAAAAATATTTAAATATTAGCATTTTAGTATTTTTAGTTAAATTTTATCTTGTTATGTTTTCAGAGTGCCCTATTGAAAACCACCTTGCGTGGTATAGGCCATCTTTATAAAGAATTGCATTATTATTATTATATTATTATTATTATTATTATTATTATTATTATTATTATTATTATTATGATTATTAAACGTATATAACAATACTGTTTTGTTTCTGTGATAACTAAAGAGATGGGTTTCCAGCCTTATTTGAACAAAATATATGTAAGCCGGTCAAAGATATACAATTTTGCGAGTTGCTTTGCAGCTCAATTCAGCTGTGAATTTTTTCAACTAAGAGAATAGTTACTAATGAAAAACTAATGAGGTAATTACTAGAAACTCTTTTATTGATCTTTTATTGCTAGTATTTACGGTCTGTGCAAGTTAATTTGACTCGCTTTATCTCCTTTTTTTTAGCATGTTTTGACTTACCAGTTGCAAAACAGGCTCTCAAGGTTAAATGCTTTTAGCTTCGCAGAACGCTTCGCAGTTGCTGACAATCAGTTGTTTTTCTTTAAGTCAGAGAAAGCTTTTAGGGAGTTTCGGTAAACTAAAAAGTTTTTAGTCCTGCTTCTTACTTGTTTTAAATCCCGTCTAAGACATTAACCTGCCATTTTTCAGTGCATAAGACTACTGCCGAAAAGAGATTCAGGGCCTTTCAAATTTTAACGCTCGCGCCCGCCCTCGAAAATGACGCGAACGAGCCAGCGCACATGGTTTGTGCTTGTTTACCATTTGCTATACACGCGGAAAGAGTTACCTCACAAGATGAAAGATTTAGTAAACGTCTCGGTAAAGCTCGATCACATGACTCTCTATCTCGATTTCTACTTAAATTTGAGCTGTAAATGTGAAGATTGGCCTCGAATTGGCCATCTTATTGCCTGACACTAAACTGAAATTTCACTGACACCACCTTTTTTATTTCGAGTATAAACGTGTACCTTTTTTAATCTCAATTTTAAACGTGCTTTAGTATTATTTTATGCCAATTCATACAGATACAAATTAAGAGTAAGCCAGTGATAACTTGCTTATTATTTTATCCAAAATCGTAGGACTAGGTTATCGATGAGCTAGAACATTATTCAGAGACTACTTATCATTTAAAAAACAATGCAGGATTCCTTACAGCAGGGGTTTTGAGGAGCTCCGCTGTTAGGTTAGCCTATCTATATATATTCCTATACTACTTACTACAATACTACTAGCTTACTCTTACTCTGTTTCAGTACGTTGCTTACAAATACTAACATAAACTAATTTGATAAAGTACTTACAGCATAGGGAAACAAATCAAGCAACACAAGAACAAAAGAAAAAATACAGAAAAAACCGTACAAAATCCGATTACTGACAAGAAGACTACAGCAGCAGATATGCACCCCATAAAAAGACATCAAATAACTGGGGACGAAGTGACCAGAATTTCGTGAGGTGCATGCATTCTTGTCTGAAACTGCTGCACGCAAATTCATGGCTGATGCTAAGACTCAAGAGAAACTGTTCAAAGTTCAATTTTCTATTGCGTGCATACTCTCACAGTTACACTATTGCATACACTGATTTAAAAAACGTGATATTAGCGATCAGAAGAGTATAATTTAGCACTCAGCTTTTGGGTTTTTTTTAATGCCATCCGTTCAGTGTTTTTCGGTGGAATGTTTGATTCATATCACCAAACCATCCATCCATCCATCAATCAGTCAATCAATCGATCGTTTGATCGACCGTGTGTTGAAAGGTGAGTACTTTTTCTGTTGCGGTGGCAAATCTCCAGTTTGCAGGTTGAAACTTTGTGCAAGATCTAGATTTTCGCTCTATTCATCGCTACTCAGCGGGAAACAAGAGACACTAAATATTGACTCTGCTGTCGGTTTTTAGCTGTTAGATCGCCTAATAACAGAGCCCAAATTTTCATCAACTCTAATTATTTCGACAGCGAGAGATTCGAATGCCTTCGAAAGCAAACGCCAATTTGTTTTTTAAGCTATGAAAAGAACATCCATGGCCGGTATTTTGTATTCTTGAGAACACATGGTGCTTACAAAACACACTGGCGTCCTGGACATTCAAATCTGCCGCCTGACAAGTTTTCGGAAAGTTTATATTTCCTCTAGTATAACAAGGCATTCAAAATGGCCTTCATGGCCAAAACTGGCAAAAGTAGAGAGATTAAAAACTTCTCTTGATACTTTGGTTAAACGAGAAAGGGATTTGTTAAACATAGAACTTGACAGAAGTAAATCGTGTTGTTGCGCCCATATCAGACACAGTTGATTTCGACAACAAAATCTTGTACAAACCAAGCAGCAACCCTCCGTATCATCATTGAACAGTCCATCGAGTTTCAACCGTCGCGTACGTTGGCTTCGTGGACTTCAAGAAGGCCTTCGATAGTGCTGGCAAGAAAGTGCTGGGGAGTTTACTCTAACTACGATCATCACAGTTCTAAAGCACTTGTCCTATATTACGACTTCAGCTACCAGGCGATTTCTGGTGGGACAGTTCTGACCAATTTCTCAGTAACCAGAAAAGCGAGTCAAGGCTGTTTACTATCACCACTGATATTCTTTATGATAAATTTCTGGGTCACCAAGACTTCTTTCAACTCGTCTATAGGGATCCGCTGGTTATTCGCGAAAAGGCTATAAGACAGACTTTGCTGAAGTCATCTGCATGCTGGCCTACCGACCGCACGAAGCCCAAGAGAAGATGGATTATCTTCAAACTACAAATTTGTGGGCAGTGCTGAAGATCAATTAATTCATTGAAACGAAGGCCATAAAAATCAATACCCGCCAGTAAAATGACATGACGTTGAAAGGACAAGACACAGGGGATATGAAGGAGTTCAAATACCTTGGAAGCATTGTGATTTAGATGTAGAGCACATCTTATGAAGACCGGGATACAGATATTTAATCCCACGGTAAAATTGGTCTTCTTTTACGGCTCAGAAACATGGACTCAGTCTCTGTGAACAAACGTGGCCCGATAAAATTTAGAGATCTATGGGAATGGACCGGCCAAAATTCAAACCAAGTTAACATCAAGTGGCTTTGGCATACAATGAGAAAGAAAATGCTATGGCACGTCAAGCCCTGGATTGGAACCCGCAAGGCAAGAGGAAAAGTGGCAGACCAAAGAACTCCTGGAGTCGTATCAGTCAGGAGGACCTTGAAAAGACCAAAATGTCCTTTTTCCAGGATAAGTAGCCACATAAGAACAGAACAAGATGGCGAGAAACAGTGGTTGTTCCATGTCCCTCGTTGGACAAAGAAGAATCAGTAAAGTCAAGTAAGTCATGGATATTTTGGCTCCACAACGGCTCGCCAAAATACAAACCACGGCTCAACTTTGGTCGCTTGATGTGCCGCCGAAGTATACAAAAAGGGCAGCATTTAGTATAATTACCGCGAATCTTCGTTGTCAAGCTCTGATCACATATTTATTCATCGTAAAAAATGTCAAACAGTGGTACGTTAGATTTTTCTTTTCTTCAGAGATGAAGTAATTGGGTTCTTAAGCTCTAACGATACACAGATAGGCGAAAAAATGATTTTATTCCCGGATTATTGCGGTTATTTAAAAAACATCAGCATTCCCTTCTTAAATTAACAATATTATTGCTTGTTGCACCGAATAAAGTACCTAGCTAGATCAAGAATTTTAAGTGTTAAAATACTGTTTATAAAAAAGTGATTGAGTTGTACTGTTTCCTAACGCAAGTAACTCACATAATCTCCATTACTATGTGGAAGGAGAACGTTCCAGATGGAATACGTTCTATTCCATTGGCGTTAAGAAATCTGGAAACAAATTAAAGACGATCATTCAGTGATCTTTTGAAACATATTTTCTTTTATTCAGACATGTTAAGCTAAATAATGACCAGCTATTAATATCACGAAAAACGAAAAATCCATTAACTCCTCCAATGTACCGCATTGCATTTTTAGTATATGTAATCGCATGAGGCCGAGTAGAATTAAGGATAAATTTTCACGCGTATTTTCAAAGTTAGGGCAATTTGTGAAAACTTTGAAAATACAAGTGAAAATTTATCCTTAATTCTACGAGGACTCAATGCAATTACTTGTTTATAACACAGAGGGCAAAATTTTCTGAAAACTTTTCATGCACATCAAAACACAATCCGCAGCCGGCCCTCAGAATAAACAACTCTCCACACAAGCAGTTTATTTAACTGCTACTCAGCCTCCAGAACAAAAAAAAAACTGTCTTTTATGCATATGTTCATCTTTAGAAATAATTACAGTTCTAGTTCATTGACAAACTCACACTCAAAACTCAAACTATGTAAGACTTAAATTTATTTACCTGAGTTGCGAAGCGACCTCTCGCTCGTTGAATTAACCGAGGTTTTCGGTAGTTTTAAAACAAATAACCATTTGCTGTTTCCCTTCTGGGATTTCTCTTCGAGCTATCACCCGATTTCCATACCATTTTTGCCAACCAACTCGGTTAAATTTAAACTCTGAAACGTATTCTTGTGTTGAACAACTCAAAATCCAATTCAAACTCTGCTTTTCGTTTCAAGACGCTTGCAAAATGCAAATGGCGCGCTCTCGCGCTCAGCCAATCAAATGCGAGTATTTTTGGCGCTTGGCCAATCAGGAATCAGTAATTTTGCCCTCGTTGGAAAGAAAATTAAGAAAAAATGCCCTCTGTCTCAACCAATCAGCAATCAGTAATTTTGCCCTCTATGTTATAAACGGCGAAACAAACTTCTTTCTGACCTAAATGTAAGAAATTGACTCTTGCTGTCTTGCTTAGGTTGGGAGGGGAACAGGGGGCTTAAACCTCCCGCTTCCCGCCCTGTATTTGTTGGCTCCCACCTCTTTGCATTTTTTCTATTGCGAAATATTGCACAATGTTGCGTAATTTTCTTTTTTTTTTCCCGCTACCCGCCACCTTGGGAATCCCGCTTTCCGCCTCCTCTTCTCCCGCCTCCTCTTCTCCCGCCTCCCGTACTCGCCCACCCCCTTTTCTCTCGGTCTCCCGCTCCCCTGTCCCCCTCCACTAGGTTGCTCTAAGACTTGCCTCATTTTTCAGCGGCTTACATTTGCCGGCATTGGGAGAAAATATATTCCATATTACGCTCTGTCGCTTTCGAATCGGCCCAATACGGAATATATTTTCTCCCAACGCCGTCATTTTAAAGCCGTAAAGTGTCTCAGAATCAAATTTAGTTTATAGTACATTATGTTTACCACACACTCAAACAAGTGTCCAGCACCATGTCATGAACAAACTGAAGTAAGAACCCAATATGATGTCATAGTACGTACACGTGAGTAAGATAGATTTTCCCCGCGAATGTCTTGTTCGATAGAACAGGTATCCTGTTGTTCCACAAATTACTAGCGAACAATGAGGAAATTAACACATTAAACCTTAATAGTCTCTCTATTTCTATCGAATGCCAAAAGAGTCTACTGAGTGGGAAGGAAGGGGGGTGGGGGGGGGGTTGGAAGGGGGTTGATTCTGTCCGCACGGAGGACCTTCCAGTTTATCCTTTTTTGATACTGTTGGCCAAAGCCCCAATCTTAGTGACTTTCGTGCAATTTATCTGAGAAAACGTTTTTGCATCTCATTGGCAGGGAATTTATGTTACCATGGCAAGTGAATTTTGACAGGCAAGTGTTTTAGAAGAATAGAGGCTGTTTTAGCTTTCTGCGTTTTTTTTATCGTTAATCTAGTGTTCTTATCTTAGTTTTGATCCATGATATATTTTTAGTCAATTTCGGTGGTTGCCTGAAGACAGATCATTTTGAGAACGATACGCTATATTATTTCTTTTACTTCAGTACAAAAAATACCTTTGATATTTTAGCTTTAAAAAGTCTGTTTGTTGGATTGCAAGGAATGTAACCTTTAAACGTCTCAACTTTTTATACACTTTCAATTACGTTTAGTTCTAAAAAGAATTTTTTTTTGAAAGTCTTATGTGCTAACACACCAAAAGTATTGAGGGGGATTATAAAGACTCATCTGTTTGGTTTCAACGCAATGTGTAGTTTTCTTAGTTTAAACGTATTTTACTTTTGCTTGCAATATGTGGAACTTTAATCCTTTAAGCCCCACCAATGACAAGCATCTAACTTCTCCTTACAGTGCCATTACTTGGACAACCAGGCAGGTCATGAGAGTAACAGAATGAAACCAAAGACAACATATCTTGATATTTATGCAAATCCATAAGAAAGGTATGGAGAACAGGGGCTTAAAGGTTTAAAGGGATGAGTGTAAGGCGTTAAAATGTTTTAAAGGGATTATGTCACTAAGATTTTGCTCATTTTTGTCATAACTGTGCTAATAGTATAACTTATTAAGCTTTTTCATACACAAAATGTCCCTATCACCGCAATAGAAAGATATCAAGTGAATTTTCGAAGGGAGAGCAAATTATAACTAAGACACAACGATACAATTTGAAAAAGTTGGCTCAACTTTTTCAAGTTGCAATCCATTTCCATCCTGGCCATCCGCAGCTCAAAACACTTACTGATAATTTTGATACACTTATATGGTTACCTTCAACAAAACTGAACAATTATTTTGTAGCTTTCTATTGATACATATGTGACTTTTAGCTTTTCAAAGAGTTACTAAAAATAGCTGACATTAGTGATGTCCCTTTAATGTAACATCAGCAAATTTCCAAAGTACGTTTCCCTTGGTGTCCTGTTAATAAGCATAACGCTGATACAATTGTTTCATTCAACTTGATAGTTAACAAACCAGCAGAGAATATCGTTTGAAGAAATTAAATTATACTTTTTAGTCAACGAAAGAATATGTTCATACTTAATTGCCGAATTCATCACCCCGAGTTATGTGCTTAGACAGGTAACAAGACTATCCTGAATTGTCGCCATATTGGATAACATGTCTAGCAGAGGTTCCCTGACCTGCCCTTTCTGTGCTCTGTGGCACCTAAAATCACTTTTGCGTCTTCCAAAACTCTCGCTAATCCTAGTTGGAGAAGAAAGCCACATAAATCGGTGCAATTATTGTAAGTCGGAAATACCACTGAGAAAGCTTTTGGAGAACTGAGTCCAACTTACACGGCAGATAAATAACGATTATCGGAGAATGTATCCTCAGCGAGGTTTCGAAGTTTGTTTGAGCTCAGGTCCCTGTACAATGGAAGGGAAGAAAAGTAAATGGCCACGAGAAATAACCCAACTAATAAAAACGTGGTAGCATAGCGCACACATACAGTTAAAAGGAGGGAAGGGTTGGGGTTGGTCCTGAAAGTTCCGGCGTCCTGGCAAGGAGCCGCTGGAGGTGTTTTGGATGCCAATTGTTTTTGAGAGCACTAGATATCAATTTTATGCATACCCTGTGATGAATTCAATCCGCGGGTGAATAGCATCTGTAGTGTTTAATTCATTCGGAGCCGTGATAGAACATGAGAAGGGTTAAAGAGGACCTGAGAAGAGACAACTGTAAGTGCAGGGAATGTGCAGGAGTAAAGAGGTACTATTTTATCATAATGTTAAAGACAATTGTTTCCTTTAAAGGCCTTCACCAAACGAAAACGGAAGGCGCTCTTTGCGACTCTTGTGCGCTCTTGAGGATTTTGACACTTTTGAGAAGAGGTTCGCTAGCCGAGAAAAGATGTTATGAAGATGGCAGATTAGTTTAACTGCCAGTTTAGCTTTTATAGTCATTCTAATGCATCCTGCATTGATGAATGAACTGACAAATAACATGAAACGTGGTGATAAATTAAGCTTAAAAGAAAGAAAAACCGAACGTTTCACTGGCCGCGAAATATGCACAGGACGAAATTGCACGTTTCCGTATTTCTGAAACATGACGGAAACATGGAACTCTATGTTTCCGTCACGTTTACGTGCTGCGGAAACGTGAAAATCCAATTCTACGTGATAATTTCACGTTTCCGTCATGTTTCCGGAACGGAAATGTTGATTCATGTTTCCGTCATGTTTATGTCAGCGGATTTGTACTGTTGCTTGTTTCCGTTACGTTTCTGCAAACGGATTTCCGCTGTCGTTTGTTTCCGTTACGTTTCTGCAAACGGATTTCCAATGTGTTTGTTGCATCTGATGGTTCTATACACCTTATTCCAAAATGGCAGCAAATACATTATTCATTTGTCTTCATCTTAACTGACCCTCAATGCCTCGATCGCATCTGGAGAATTCAAAAGAACCATTGGCTTAAAACGGGGCACTGAGGGCCAGGTAAGGTATATGAACTTTTTGAGTGAATCGAAACCTATTTCTTTATTTTTGAGACAGGTTTTGTGAGTGAAATGAAATGACACTTGTCACATGATGTTTATCATCACGTATGGAAGATATCATTTCTTTTCCAGAGCGTTTTCAGTTGATTTGTTGTGATGCTTGATAAGCATGTATATCATGCACATTTAAAGGTATTATCAGAACGCAATGTTGCCTGCTTGCGCGTGCACATCACTGCAAACATGCCAACAGTAATCAAGGCACATCTTGGTTCACGACATATCACTCACAGCATCATGAGAACTATGTTGCTGGCAAAAACTCCGTCAGGTAGTGATGTAAGAGCATTTGAAGACAAATTTCTGTTGAAGGAAACGCCAAGGTGCTGGTATAAGCAAAGTTTGTCGTATGTCTATTGCAGTCCTTTATAAGAAGAATTACAATGAATAGCGGGATGAATGACTTAAATAAGTACGAAATGTGCTGGATGAGACTAACTAAACGTGCTCTCCGAGAAGTAGACAAATCGGTCTATCCTTCAAAGTTGACCCTACCTTAATAGGAAAAAAGTGCAAATTAATTATCATTTTTGATGTATTCCTGTTGAATTTGAGAACTTCTTATACCGAGTAGTGAAAAAAAGGTTCAGTCAATCGATCAATCCATCGATCCATCGATCCATCCATCCATCCATCCATCCATCCATCCATCAGTCCATCAATCCATCAATTCATCAATCCATCAATCCATCAATCCATTAATACTCAATCCATCAATTAATCAATCAATCAATCAATCAATCAATCGATCCATCCATCCATCCATCCATCCATCCATCAATCAATCAATCAATAAATCAATCACAATACAAAAATCAGCCTATGAATTTACCAATCATTTGTTAATCAATCAATGACTTTGTTCTCAACTCTGCTCTCAGACCCGTGCGTGATAACTTCACGGCACTTGAATGACGCGCTCTCAAACAGCTTCACAAGGGACATTATCAACGGATCCCCGGATAGATTCCAGTTGGGTGACCATGGATTGCGACTGGTACATCAACGAATAATTACGACAAATTGACTACACTAAATTCTACAGACCGCTTGACACATACACAAAGACAACCTCAAAGAATGACGATTTTACATTTTACCCAAAGTCCATAAACAACAACGGTCACCCACAGAGTACTCCCAACCGCTTTACCTCCACTATCTACAAACATACTTGACTACATTTCACTGACGATATCTTCTGTCACATGAAACCACACAGAAGACGATTTGCTTGCATTCATCTCTTACCTTACCAGCTTTGTAACCCCAGTAACATATTTTCACTGTCCCACCCATCCACATCGATCCCTTTTTTTGAAGTTAGTGTATCTCTCAATGAACCAATCCCTGTAAGAAACCTTCGAATAAACATCAGCACGCTCTTTACGTCACCCCATTCATACCAAACGAGCCACTCCGTTTGGCCATACCCTTCGATTACGACTCCCATGCTCCTCCGTCAAAACCTTCACACCACGTACTATGAACTTGCCGAATAGCCTCAGGAACCGTGAACGCAATCTCAAACGTGCGACCCAAATAGTTCACATCATCACACGTACTGAGGCACTCAAACCTAGTGAAACATGACCATCTCAGTCGTGTTCCTCTTAATATCACATCGATCCTGCCCTTCTAGATCTCTCTGTCTTTCTATCATTCACAAATAATTTAACGTTTTCTCTTCTTCCCAACATGGGGCCAATGTCCTTGAATGTGCACCTCTCTTTCCCTTTCGACTCACTGACAACCTTAGTGACTTACACAATTAGTCAGATCCAACCTATAAAACCAAGCTTAGGGCATCCTTCAGTAGTAGGGACAACTGCATTAATTGCAACTACGTCACTGACAGGCATGCCGACTACACATCTTCCTCAACTGGGAAAGCCTGGTACGTATCTGATTACACTGACTGCAACTCCAAAACTCTCATCTTCTCGGTACACAGCCGACGTTGTAACAAACAGTACATAGACCAGAGTTTTTTTAAAAAAATTTTTTTCTTTTATCTTTATTCCACATATATTTTTCAGACGAGTTAACCAAAGCGTCGTCGGTTTTAACGAAACCGACGACCAGTTGAAATACCCAACCCTTTCTCAAGACCTATTGTGGTTTCAAACCATCTTCCTTTCGACGATTATTTACCTACGAACATAAAACTTAGTCCATTAGAACTCATACGCCATGCACAAGGCTCAGGAGGGGTACGTTATTGATAGCCGTCAAACCCTAAGCATCAAACCCAAGGGCATTTTGAAGCGAGAAGAAATATAAGCTTCGTCTTTGCTCATTTTACATCTCTTTTCTTATGCCTCATCATAGCTTGTATTTTTATGTTCTTTTGTTTCTTTTTTATTTGGCACTTTTTCTTCCCTGAAGAGACCAGGCCGGGCCAGAGGAAGTATTGGAGATTGTATGTAACCCCAGCCATACAATCAATATTGCTTCATTTATAGACCTTGTTTGCCTCTCGACGTGTTTACTTACATGGCCGCCAGAAATCCGTTTTTGGTAAACAGTCCGTCAGGAAGTAGCGTAATGGCATTTGAAGACAAATCCCTATTAAAGGAAACAGCAAGGCATAGTAGCAACCACCAAGCTCTCTTAACTTGGTTTTGAAGAAACTTTAGTTAAGGGGCCGTTCACATGATACCGGAATGACTTTCATTCCAGAACGAGTTCATTCCATCCCCATATATTTCTCTGTATCTGTTTACATGATACCGAGACGAAATTTCATTGTTGAAGTTAAACATTTTCGATCAATTTCATCTATAGTTATTATGTGCGTTATGCGTTGCGTTCGATGATTCTGTAAATCCCTGGGAAACCTCTTCCGGCTTCGACACTCTCTGAATTGCGGCTCGGAGGCGGCAGGTACCTAGGTTTACCTTTGCTCAGAGACAGCTGGGATAAACTTGCCTGAAATGTGGATTGAAGGAAAGATCGAAGAAAGGAAGGAAGGAAGAGAGCAGTAAGCCAGAGGAAGGAGGAAGAAACACTAACATTTACACACGTATTCCGTTGACCTTTGATTTGCACATATTCTGGTATTTTCGCAATGTAACTATACACATGCAGCCCCTCCCTTTTTTGTTTTTGGTTCACCATCGTTTCTACAGGCAAGAAAAATGGTTAAAATGCTTTTCCGGGACAATTCAGAATAGATGAAACTAACTAACGTAATAATATATACACTTACAATGCCACTAAATCTGTGAGAGGAGACAAAACATCCGCAGTAAGGTTTTGAATATTATTCTGTCCTAGGTACCTAAAAAAGTAAGTATTTTCATCCCTCATGCTCATTTCGAAGGATCAAGTTTTTTGGTTTAAGTATTAATGATAAAGAAAAGGGGTAGTTGAAGTGCAATCTGGAATCAGGAATGTCTTATCATGGTCTTATAGAGGACTGTTGATGCAGTGATAAGCGCGAAGGACTTCAAATTAGAAGGTCAGTGGTGGTGGTGGTTTGAGACTGGTCCCTGTATCGTGCTCTGTTGCTTCCTTAGGGGCCGATTACATGAAAAATTTCAGGCCGGCTAGCTGGGATCCCACCATGGCGATGCCGGGATCCCGGCTAGACGGGCTGAAAATTTACCATGTAATAGCGATTGTCGGGCCAACACCTTCTCATAACTAAATTTCGCTTCAGAGCAAGACGGCTCACCAGAAGATCGATATTTCTCTTTCTATATAACACATAAAGGTATATCAGAAAATATAAAGCTACATAAAACTGAAAATATTACGCCAAAATAATGGATTGGCGAAAGTAAATGTAACTCGATTCATTCTCTTTGATGTAGCCATCTTTTCACACGACAGCTTCTAAATTTTGCTGTAAGTGGGCTGGCTAGCCTCATGTAATACCGGGCTGAGAAGTCATCTCTCTCGGCAGCCGAGCCAGCTAGGCTCATGACATCGCCCCATAGCAAAGAAGTTGTGCACCACGGGGGTTACTAAAACGAGAAACACAGTAACGAGTAACGCAGTAACGATAAAACAAGTAACAGGAAAATTTTCCAAGGGTAAAAAATAGAAAACGAGTGACGGGAAAACATTGAAAGGAAAACAATTAAAAAGAGAGTGGCGGGAAAAAGTTAAAAGGGTGGAAATTACCGTGTGGCACTAAATTTTTTGCGGGTTCTAATTTTTTGCGATTTTTGCGGGTTTTTTCACGATCCGCATAAAAAGTTGAAGCGAACAAAACTCCAGCAAAAATTTTTTCCACAGAAATTGGCTCCACAGTCGAAACTATATATAAACATTGCCTTTTGCATGTAAGGTAAAATCATGTTGGCGCCTATTTACTGAAACCGTCTCTTTTGGTCAGAAACAAAACGAAATTAGACCCAAAAACATGTACATTCAGAAATAAAACAGTCCGAGCCATAACCAGAACTGGATATAAAATTTCTGGTAATCTGATTGGTTCACACATGACCAAAACATTACCTTGACCGCGAAAGGACTAAGTTCCAGGAGAGAGTACAGCGAAAAAACAGATCGAAAGCTTTCGATTTCAGCTCGCAGGTCTTGTTTAAAGAAAGGGTTCAAACATAAATATAGACAATTTTCTTCATTCGGATGAGGTCTTGTTCGCCAAGTATTAGCTAGGACAGCCGAAGGGTCCTGAAAACTTGGTTACGGCTGGTATATAATTATACCATCAACGAAGACGTTTCGGCCTCTGTTGCGCCGAGTAGAATTTTCTGCTCGAGTTTATTAAAGCAGACCGCGCGGTATTCGTTGTATCTAAATTAAAGTACTCATTCATCAGAGAATTAGCATAGTCGAAGCTGTGTGGATGTGTGGTTCGGATTGTTGTGAGACTTGCGCCTTACTAAACTGAAGGCGGACGGCACCATTTATAATCTTTCTCGGTAGCTCTGTTTTGCTTATCGGTAGCTGTTAGATTAGCAGGCATAAGCTTACCTATATCCCGGCTATATGCTACGGGAGGATTCCGTGCAATTTTATAAACAACGAAGACAGCTTTTGGCACTGAAAATGTTCTGCTATGCCTGTATAAATGTTTCAGGTGTGCTTGTATAAAATGTTCAGGATAACCCAGATTGTATGAATTGCCTGTGTAGAAAAATTCAGTGGTCACAAATAAAATCCAGTGCTGAAAATTGCCTCTGTAATTGTTTGCTGTGGAAAATCCACTATCAATGAAATTTAAAATTCCAGTGGCCATCCTTAGATGGTAAAGGTGTCTTTCACTGCTGAGGCCTCAGAGGCTGATGTTAAAACTGATTTCTTTTTATTTTTCTGCATACAGGATTAAAATCTAAGCTTAATATACATGTATTTTAAGCAGATATATTATATTCTTTCACATCAAATAAACTCAACCAACTGAAAATTCTGCAGGATAGGAACTAATGGCCAAGGTACATGTTTTACTGTACCACTAAGGATACAAGGATTTTGGCCCTGCAGTGAGCACATAAACAAGACATATAACACTTATTTGAGATAGGGCAATGCAATAGCCCCATCCAACCCAGAGCACTTATCAGAGAGGGTACTAGTTTGAATAGTTAGTGTCAATGCAAAAAACAACTGAAACAAGCCCCTGAATTGGCTTGGAAATGAAATAAACTATTCCTTTAACTGTTTGCTAATCCACAACTCAATGAAGACGATCTCTTTAATATAGACCCAGTTCAGATGGCTAGCAAGATCACTTTCATTGCTGATGACACTATCCAAGCAGTAAGTAACCTACACTGATCAGAAGTGTAAGCAAACTGTTCAATCTTGTTTGAAGATCTTATTCTCCCAATATCTTTACAGGAAGTACATTTTAAGTTGTGATAAGCTATGCATTACTAATAAAAGTTTTGATATTGTGACAAGATATGACTTACAAACACTTACGTAAAACAGCAGTAAGCATATACAATTGTAGGGAATAATTCAACTTCATTGAAGGAAAATTTTTTCACCCCATGATCACTCGACTTCACCGTGAAAGTGTTCAAACCACCTAGGGCGTACTCTCATATAGAAGGAGAGAGGGGTTGCAAACTGCCGATTTGGACGATATTACTTTGAGTAGACAGGATGGAATACTAACAGTACATACTACATAATAATACATACTAGTCATACTAGTAATACATCATGGTATTGCTTAGGGTTGTAACTGAAGAAATAAAAATATTTCCATCATTGTTGTGAGTTTGGTGTAGATGTTTCATAACGGGATCTTAAAGCAGTCAATTTCTGTCATGTCCAGATTGGTCTCCTCTAGGATTACAATGAAAGAAAATCTGAAGAGCAATATTATTCTTGACTCACTGGAGTTATGCCACAGGTGAAAAGTCTAAGGAATGTCACTACTATCATCATGTAAGAAAATATTATTCTAATCTCCCCGGGGAGAAGACTCACCTGCTTCCCTAGCTTGTCTATTAAGCAGGGTATGCAGAGCAGTGGGAAGGTTGAAGGCTAAACTTAGGAGTGCTTGCATTTCATGCCGTAGTTTTGGGGGCAGTATAGGTATCATCCCCTTCGAGCGATGCCAACATTTCCTTTGACTCCCCAGTGCTCTGCATTTTCAATTCCCAGCCTGGCAACCCCACACGGTTATTATAGTTGCACAAAAATAATGAAAAGGCATTATTGACAATGCTTCTTTTGACAATAATTTATTATTTATGCAAACATCTTCCATCAAAACACTCCAGTTGTGCCAGTTCTTCTGGGTAAGCAGCTCTGCATAACCTGGAAACAAGCAACTCTTGTTGTTAAATCTGAAGTAACCTCTGAGCATGTTGTTGCAAATACTTTTTTTTTCTTAGTCTTGTTTTATGATGGTAATAGCAAATTAGTAAATTAATTTAAATATACAGTAGAAAACAAAATGATGCAAGTCTTCAAATCACATCAGCATCAAACAAAAAACAACACCAGTTTACAGCAGTGCCAGAAGTGAGAGCTGATCGAGTAAATAAAATATGTCAAAATTTATTTGGAAGAAAAAAATTTAGGTCGTGAATAAAAACATCTTGCAGCTGCTTCTGCAAGAAAGCACGAAAAATATATTTTTCAAAAAGTACATTTGACCACAGGTAACCAAAGCGTAATATGAGAGTTTGTATGGAGCTGAAATTCGATCGAAAATAATCGGCGGTTTTCCACCGAAAATACATTAAAATCGAAATAAAGTTTAAAAAACCTTACCTGTTATGTGTTTGCTGTGTTTTCATCGCTTTTCCGAGCTTCCGGGGGCCGTTTTGGGCGATTTTCTGCTTAACGGTCGATGCGAGGGGATGTCACGTACTAAAGAGAGCTAAAGGTAGGAAAACGGGAATTCAAATTTGCCAACGGACATTCGAAGTCCCGATCAAAATGCCCGCTAAAAATCGATAGTCAGCGCTTTCAAACCATAACACATTACAAAAAGGATAAATGCCCTACCTTTCTATGTGATTCAATCGTCAATTAGTTTATCTCTCGAAGTACAGCCTTGCATTAAAAACGAACTAACTTTTCGAAATCGCCGCAGTCACAGGCTTGTAAGGAAAAGAGGGTCAAAACTAACGGTCAAGCCTGGGACAAAGCGCCAAATTTCGCTCCACCGGGGGACGACATGAGTGACTTCTGTTTCGCCAAATGCCAAACTCACCCTTTCTCCGGTAAGTCAAGTTTTACACCTGAATGCGAACCGCACGCGATTTCCCACCGAAATTTGAGCGGTACAACACTTGACTTACCGGAGAGGGGGTGAATTTGGCATTTGGCGACACCAGAGTCACTCATGTCGTCCCCGGTGGAGCGAAATTTGGCGCTTTGTCCCAGGCTTGACCGTTAGTTTTGACCCTCTTTTCCTTACAAGCCTGTGATGGCGGCGATTTCGAAAAGTTAGTTCGTTTTTAATGCAGGGCTGTACTTCGAGAGATAAACTAATTGACGATTGAATCACATAGAAAGGTAGGGCATTTATCCTTTTTGTAATGTGTTGTGGTTTGAAAGCGCTGACTATGCATTGAATTGATTTTTAGCGGGCATTTTGATCGGGACCTCGAATGTCGCTTGGCAAATTTGAATTCCCGTTTCCCTACCTTTAGCTCTCTTTAGTACGTGACGTGCCGTCGCACCGACCGTTTAAGCAGAAAATCGCCTAAACGGCCTCCGGAAGCTCGGAAAAGTGATAAAAACACAGCAAACACACAACAGGTAAGGTTTTTTAAACTTTATTTCGATTTTAATGTATTTCGGTGGAAAACCGCCGATTATTTTCGATCGAATTTCAGCTCCATACAAACTCTCATATTACGCTTTGGTTACCTGTGATTTGACCTAGATGATAAAATGAGCATCCAAAAGCTCATTCAAATTTCTACTGCCAGAATATGATAACATTTTGTTATGCATGCTGCACACAGCTTTTATAATCCTAATTTCTCAAGACAGTAGAGAACCGTTTCCAATGCGGCCTACAGCTTGCAGGGTCTCGTCTCCCATTTTTTTAATTGTTTTCTTTTTTACTCCCACACAATCTACAATCACCGTGCTTTTCCTTGACTACACGGGAAAAATGAACATAGCGTGAAATTCGAGTCACAGCAGCCTTCGATCGGCCAACGGCCTAGCCGAAACTCCACTGCTACTTCGAAAGCCGTGTTACCGACAATGCAGCCGCGTTACCATACGCAAATACCATAAATTAAAGGCAAATTTTATAAAGATATTCGTGATATTTTTTTGTAAAGACGAAAAAAATGCTACGTACCTTGTTTTTCCACTTATCTGATGCCCACTCGCTATGTAATCGAATAGAACTTAGCGAACCTCGCGACGGTTCTCGTGCTCAAAATCCTCAACACGTTAAACGACGCCATTAGTTCCCCCACTCGACTGCATCTTCTTTGTTTAGTGCTATTGTGTGCAAGGTCTTTTGGGAAAAGGGTCCTTTGCGACCGAGAAAAGAGCTCAGAAATGACTAAATATAGTGTGCCCGGCTTTGGCGGCCATATTGCCTTTTCTGATGACGTCACCATATAGCCATTTCTGGTTATGTCCCGGACTGTAAAACGATGAATCGAAATTGCAGTTGGTCAAGAGCTCCTGAGTCGGTACATTACAAGTACATGTATTTGACAGTTAAAAGCTTTAAAGAAAAAAGGATCGTCTGAAGGTACTCCATTGATTAACTGCATGTTGTTCACCTGCATTCGATTGTTTGTACTCAAAAAAACGTCAAGAGAAACCAGTTTAATTTCTCCCAATCGCAAAAATTAGTTCCCTGAAAACACGAAAAATCGCCAATCTGCAAAAATTTAGTGTTACACGGCATACAATAATAACAATTACTGAAGCAATGTAACTCGTTTTTCCCCCTGTCAATTTTTTCTGTTACTCTTTTTTCTATTATTTACCCTTGGAAAATTTTTCCCGTTACTTATTTTCTCGTAACTGCATTACTTGTTTTAGTAACACCCGTGCACTATTTCTATCTTTACCCAGGGAAAACATATAGTAAAATGCGAGGAAGTAACCAGTTGGGACCGACTAGTATCTAGCATGGGAGAGTATTAAGGCTCCTTGCCCCTTGATGTTATAGAAATCACAACCCAACGCCAAGCAGCGATGCACATGCGGCTTGGGCAGGCCGTAGGATTATTCAAAGACGTAGATCGTTTTTATGGAGGTTAAAATAACAAGTCCTTAACAACAAAGCCTTATACAGAACAGAGTTTCGACAGTGCATCACTATCAAAAAAATATATTGTCGTCCAAATCAAGACCGCTCCAGCGCCGTAAAATACGCAAAGCATGTGTAAAAGATTCAGTTTTATGTTCCGGGAGTTTTATTCAATTCGTCCGGTTAGTTTTTATATAATTCAGAAAAACGTAAATTTGGCAACTTCGTTATATTTTGGTGCAAAAAGTGAGTTTATAATCTGGAGTTATTATGCTTTTAAGTCGAATTTGGTCAGCGCTGGAGCGGTCCAAATTTTGAATTCCGTCTGGCGTTGTTATTTTCACTTTCAAATTGTGCCGGGATTTCTGTTCTGACGATTTTGCGGAAACTTGAAGAGTCAAGGTAACATGTTATTATAAGCTGATTATAGAAGTTTAAACCAAATCTTATCGCTCAACTTTGTTAGAACAGAAATTTTATCAAAAAAGTAGTCTGTGTTCAATAAAATCAAAATAACGCAAAACTAATAAATAGTACATATGCATATTGACATACGTATTATTCCTTGATGCATTTAGTCTAGCAGATAAGTAAAACTATTCTGCACTTTATGATAAAAGCATGGAACTTGGCACACTGATATTAGGTGTCATAGGGAACGTTTTAAAGACTAGAGGCAATCTGGATAGGATCTGTGGCAGCCGGCAAAAAAAGGGGGGGGGGGGGGAGCGTTCAATATGGCCGCCATTCAGATTATAAAGACTATTATTGGAAGTAAAATTAACTTCATACAGTGTTAAATTGTCATTTTTTATGATGTCTACCTGTTGAATTTCCCATCAAAAGAAAACGTTAACATTTTCGGAGTGATGTAACTGAGTTCAGAGGATAATTTTTTTTCAGGTCAAAATTATGCAAATTAGAGGTCTAATTAATTCAATTACACTGGTCAAATCATTTAACCACAATTTCGCTTTCCCCTCAATAATTTCGGTGGCCACTTTCGAGCTTAGTTGTTAAACTGTTTCGCGGCAGAACTATTATGTAGTTAAAGAACGTAGGAACGCGTTATTATGCGCTATTTATTCAATCCAGTTATATGTGCTTTTATTTCCCATTCTTATCAGTTCAAGTCATCTACAGTTCGACACAAGGACACTATAAGGCTTCCAAAGTCGATTTTCATTAGCAAATTTACTCCTTTATAATTTGTCTATAGCCTTTACAGCTCTCGGTTAACTGATTTGTTCTGTTAAAAACAACCGAATTTCGTTGGACTGGGCAGTTTAGCGCTGAAAGAGCATCAGGCCCACAAATAGCCAGCTTGGTATCCTGCCATTGTCTAAATGAGGGGTTGCGGAAGGGACATCTGTGCAGATGAAGTGGTATGTTTTCAAACATCTTCTCTGAAAAACGTTTTTCTTGCATTACTCACATTGTTATCAGATATGGGAAGTTGCGATGAGCTTTAAATCTTTAAGCTTCAAAGAATTTAGTCGGTGTTTGCTACTGTGAATTGCACGCCTTGTCTGTGCAAGCATACGCAATGCGGGCATACATGTAGCATCAATGAGTATACTCTATAGCCATCCAACTATGCACCTTCTTCTTTCCGTAAAACACGGCATGGTTCCGTATCTAGTACATGGCGCACGCACTGCACCTGTTATTGTTTGACGTACTGAACTACGCGAGTTAGATAAAGTACCCTAGTAAACGTCCCGTCCGCATTCCAGTTTGTTAGCCGATATCGACTTCAAACATCGTCTGGAACCAGTCACCGTCTGCGGTATGAAGTAGCACAATCCGTTCAGAGTACAACTCTCTCGATAGTTTGCCAACTTCAAATATTATTATCTTATCTAGGTGCAAACCACGGACACATGCCTCATTGCAATTCTAGGATATAAAATAGCATTTTTTACTTCTCAAGTCTTCCCACAGATGTGGCCTATAACGACAGATTAATCTTGTTATACCAGGCCAGGATGTCGAACTCCTTCCATCTGCCAGAAATGTCATTGCAATCATTATGGTGCGCCCTTAGTATTCGCACAACGTAGCGCAGCTCGGTTTCGAGCTGCGAGAATTTTGTACCTTAGATGCGATGCCTTTTAAGCTAATACATAGAGAACGAGCGCTAACCTGATGTGCATCAAAGGTTTCCTTGGCATTTAATGCTTTCAGGAATGAATCTGCATATCCGGTTGAAGTATGTTTTCTTACACAAGTACCGGAATCCAATGGCTGCATACAAAACATCTATATATTTCCACATGCTTTTAGCAATACAAGTGAGTTGTACATGTAGGTAACACCCAAGATGACCACTGGTATCAACTATATCCTCTTTATACAGTGGACTTATTTGCAAAAGGTATCTATGGCTGTTTAGTTACTCTTGCAGTATAGTCGGTAAACAATAATTATAATTATCCAAACACAGGACAATCAGTGGCACTTCCACTTTTTAACTGCATAAGTGAAGACACTTTAACTAACCTAATTTAATACAACTTTTTTTACCATTTCTGGCCATTTATCAGCCCTAGAAGAGGGTCTGGATGGGGTTTAGTGTTTAGTGTTATTCACCCCCAATTTTTAGTGTTTGCTGTTAAATTGGCCAATATATTAATGTTTACTGTTTTCGGAGAAAATACTGTTTAGTGTTTAGAAGGTTTTTCCTTAAAAAAAATCATAATCTTTTAGCATCGTAATTACTTATCTGCTCTGCTGAAATCGCTAATAAAATCACTTAATCGCCATGCTGCCCTAACTTTGAGCCTATGCTAAAAGGGGCAGATAAAAAGGGGCAGTAGTCTCTTTTTTCTACCCATGCGCATCTGTATTTGGGGAAACCTGGAGACCAATAGCGTACCAAGAGCCCGCGATCCTTTGGTCAGAGTCGCGTGCGAACTGGGGTCGAAGGTCGACGACGTTGGAACTCGAAGTCAAAGCCAAAAAACAACTTGGCGGCATCCGGTGATGTGTAAGTTCTAGTGAGCTTCTATGGAAGCGGAGAGAATTCTGCTTTCGAAAGGCACAGAAGCAGGGTCACGTTTGACCTTGCAAAAATCCAGCATGGCAGCTGTCAAAAAACATCGGACGGAATTTCTTGGGTTTTCGGTGCTTGCATTGAAATTTGGCACGAAAAGAGTTTTCATATTCGAAGGCATAACGGAAACTGGCGCTAAAAAGTTCGTGGCTCATATACGTCATATACAGTAAATTTAGCAAGGAAGGAATTACATCTGTCATTTTTGTTGAGCATTTAATGGTATATAATATCCCATGTTATGATACAAATCAGTGAATTACAAGGATTTCTCTCACTGAGAAAAATTCTGTCTTTACACTGTAAAAGATATATCTTTCACATGTGAATATATCGATTACGTCACGTTTGCTGGCGTCTTTTCCATGTTTAAGTGATGAATGAACTGTTTGCCCTTGGTATCTAGTCGAAACATTTTTCGGAATTCTCCTCGGAAATCTTCGGTGTTCATCGTAAATCTTTGGAAATGATCGGAAACGTTCGATTGATCTTCCGACTGCTTTCCGACAATTTTGGAGTCGATTTTGTTTCTTTTTGGATGAAATTTACTGTTACAGTGAATTTTTTACTGTTAGTGTTAAAATGCCTAAAATTTAACTGTTTTATGTTACAGAGGCCAAAAATTAAGTGTTAAGTGTGATCGAGGTACCCCCATTCAGACCCTCCTAGAAAAAATGATAGTTTAGTTCATTCTTGTACCAGTTAGAGGGAACAATTGATGGTTGTCTCATGTAAAGTTTGAGACGACAGTGATGAAAAAATAAGTTGCAACTATACAATCACCAAATATGATTTAATTAAAATTTCTAAATTGCATAATACTGACCTCAGAGTTATCTTTTCAACTTTCCATTCTCAGAAACCTACTACGCCAATTTTGATAGCATTATTGTAGTCTTTGAACATATTTCAGTAGATCGTTACAATCAGACATTGTTTTAGACAATTACACTGTATGTTTCCACACCAAAGAAGTATAGCTGGCGGCGGCCATTTTGAATAATTACCCCCACTACTTTTACCACACTTTCCTGGCTGACAAAGAGCATATCCCGATTGCCTGTAATGTTCCCCATGATGTCTAGTATTAACGTGCCCAGTTTGATGCTTTTATCATAAGGTGCAGTACACACCCCCGATTTGACACTTATCTGCCGGATTAATTGCGTGTAAAATGCGAAAGTTCAAGGCAGTCGAGTAAGAACTGACGATGTTATGAGAGCTTTTAGAGAGGCATAGAGCGCATCATTTATTTCGATCGAGTCACCTTAAACGCTCGCAGAAGGAGAGTGTATAAAATGTAGTTTGTTTTCCCACTCCTACAAAATGTTTGCTAGCTAGGAGACTGTAGAAGACACTGTGGAATTCGTTGCCACCGTTGCACAGCTAGAACTTTTAACACCAGTGACGTGCTTTTTACTAATAGAAAAAGGCTGTCAAGACTCATATGAATTGAGTTTGGCAGTATTCGTAGTTTACTAGGCGTGGTTACCTCTGGCTGTCCAATGTCGCGTACTAGCTAATAATAGTTTATTCATAAGTGAAGAATATCTTAGTTTAATATCTGTTTGTGACGTTTGTATCTTTAACTTGCACCTGACCTCAAAATATTTTTCAGGCTAAAATAATCTCTGCTCCTGTCCCAACTACATTTTGCCTTTTTCTCATGGAAACTTCACTTTTATTGGGCTATAAAATTTACTAAAGCTTGCGAATATTTGATCCAAGGCCGAGCTAGTGAGGGGCAGGGGTCTATTCCTGCAATGATGTCACACACTGCTTTGCATGGCCATTTTCAAAGAACTACCGCGATGCAAAAAAGTTTGCGACTTCATTTCAGGAAAAGGCCCGTGCTGCTCGTAACTTTAAAGGCCCATTAAGGACAGTGCCTCCTAATACATATGTATTTTTGCAAAGGTTATGACTATGGGTAAAAAGAAGATCTTATCGTCATGGGTTATTGGAATCTAAAAAGAAAAATGGGGGTAACCACGCGATTTCAGAGATAATTTAGCAACCATAATTCTAAAAAAAGGCGTTAAAATACAAAGAATGTATGGCGATTTCTTTCCAAATTTAAGCATAATTATCTCTGAAAAATGCGTGGTTACCCCCAATTTTCTTTGGATTCTGATAGCCTTTGCTAATATCTGCTTTTTCCACATAGTCATAAACCGCGCAAGGCGGCCTTCCACAGAAAAAATGAATTTTTTTTTAGAACAGGACTTTGTGGGAAACTTCTACCATCATTTTATAGGGCTTCACGCCCTAATTTCAATCTGAGTCTTTTCAGGTCACCTGTCACGATAGTTAATGATTAACTAGCCCTTAAGTTAGAAAAAAAAAGATGTTCGTGGTAACAACGATAACTCACTAATGCACGGTTGGGAAAGCATAGAACCAACTCTAATGTGTACATAAATAGCATGATAAATAAACGTCAAAAGTTGGCCAGTTTTCCTTCATTCGATTTTTAATTTTTTCCCCAGAACGTGAGGTAACAGGAAATAATTATAGGACACAGAATCGTTTAATGAGACGTAAACCTATATACACTATTTTAGGTTCATTGCACCAAGAAAAAGGTGCTTTAATATTGATGAAAATTTGAGACCAACAGGTTGAAATGCAAGGGAGATATCATTTGCAAAGGCTGGTTCACACTTGTGACATAAGCATAAGAAAGCGTAGTGTGAACCGGAGTACCATCAGCATAAGCATAAGCATAAGCATGAGAAAAAGGAAACTCTTCCTTTTTCTCATGCTTATGCTTATGCTTATGTCACGTAATCGCAAGTGTGAACCGGAAAACATAAGCATAAGCATAACGAAACAGCAGTATTTCATGTCAGCAGAAATTTAAGCGAAAACAGTTCCCAATCCTTCTCTGATTAGCAGTTTTAAACTGGCGTATGCTTCTTCAAACGCGCTGTATTATAATAGGGGAAACTGGCTGAGGCCGTCTGCAATAACTACCTGAACTACCAGAAAAGAAATTTTCGGGTCCACCAGTCGCATTTCAAGCACAAGATTGTGATAATCGCCTTGTTGCTTTCTCTTCGTGAAGATTTCTCTTACCCAACAGGACCTCCACCTTTTTTCAGGTTGTCTTTCTTTCTGCCGTCGACGTCTACGGAGCAGTAACATCAAAAGGAACACTTCTTCGCGCTCTTCTTCGTCCACCATTTGAAAACTACAACTCGTCTCGTTCCCCCAGGATTATAAATCTGATGCCCAATGCACCTGCGTATGTCGCTTTTCTTATGCTTATGTCATAAGTGTAAACATTCTTATGCTTATGCTTGCTTATTTTTATGCTTATGCTTATGTCACAAGTGTGAACCAGCCTTAAGAGTTCCTTTATTCCAAGAAATTCGAGAAAAACGGTCTTAAAGATAAGGGAACGGATTCTAGACAGTTTATCCGTCTCTCATTATCCCAAAACTATTGTCAAATTCAAGTTGCCACACTAAACTACAAGCTGATTGGCAATTCGATGCAAGAGCCATCGTTTCTGTGAGAATTGGGTCATATTTTGTCGGCTAAAACTCGGACCTCAGGACTCTCTCCTCAGTCAGGTGTTTTTCCACAGTAGTACCAGATGTCATTTTACAGAGAGGCGGGGGGGGGGGGTAATGTTCTTATTGAGGTTTGTTTGTGAGCATTTAACAAAAGTAAACAACTGTTTCTATGGCCGTTGCTATGGAAAAGTCACATACTGCCGATTAGATTTCTGAAATTTCACTGGAAATGCTGGAAATCGAGTGAGATTATTTCAAGGCAGCACAATTTTGCCATTTACAAAAAGTGACTTTTGCAACCGAACATCACCTTTTTTGAGTGGAAGACCACCTTAAGAAACCCGAATATCCCGAGATGCGCAGGACGTATGCGCAGTAACAAAAGGCATTTTTCGAGAAATATATTGAAAAAAGGGCCTAAAATATCTGAGACAGGTGCAGAGAATTACCTAAGCGAAAAAACATTTTTGAGGTTAGGTGCACTTTAATTTGAGTGTAATTAGCGTGAAGATGAGTAGCCAGAAAGGTCTTTATTTTATTCATTTATAGGGGAGCGCCATTGCTAAGCAAATTTGGTAACCTATCAAGCCAACAAATTTCGGAAGTGACGTAATAGTCACGTGACCGTCCGTCTGCACCACAGGGTCACCAATATGAGGCGGCACACACTTAAGATAACCCTATGCTTTATCCCGCGTTTTTGGCGCGAAATCACATGGTGACCCGCCTGTTAGCAAAGGCAACAAAAAACAGAAACGACTTTATTAATGGAAAGAAAAAGTTTAAAAGAATACTCAGTTGCCTTTTTGGTGGAAGGCAAAAAGTTCAAGTTACGAATTTGCCTTCGAGGACTTCATCTTTGTTGTCGGTTCTGCTGCGAACTCAGTCGGCACAACGCTTGAGTTCGCAGCATTTCGCAGCGGTCCTGACGCCAAATATAGCAGAGCTAGTGCCTTCTGGTTTTTTCTGTCCACAACCATGGTTTTTGCGGCGGTCCGAGCATAGTTTCTCAGGAAGAACACCAGCATTTCCATGTCGATAGGCAACTTGTCACGGGAAAAGAAATATGTTGTAAAATTAACTTGCACGAGCAGTGTCAACCTTCGTGGCTTAGTCTTTTCTTTTTTTTTTTTCCTTTTTTTTATTTAACCACTTGAATGAGAGTATTTTCACGAATTAATAAGTTCCAGCAAAAAAAATAATAATAATAATAAATAAGTAAATGAAATAGAGATTAAAAATGTGGAGCTCCGCTTTTAGACTGGGCTAAATCTACGTATTTAATTCTTTTTTACTTACAGTTTCCCCAGTTTGGTCTGGCGGGCAAACACTCGATTGGGTAAAAACGAGATAGCATTTGAGATTAAATCCCTGAAAACAGAATAATAACACACTCTGCTTGAATGTGTGGCATTAAACAATTTACCTGTATAGTACAGAATAGTTCGCCTATACGGAAATGAACAGTTTCCCTTTACAGCAAAGTGAAAATTGTTTGTGTGGTCATGAACTGTACGAGTTTACCTGCTTGGCAATGGACAGCTTAATTAGGGGACAATAAATGGTTTGCCTGAGTGGCAATAAAAAGGCCTTTAGGCAGCGTTTATGGACTTCTTATCTTAGTGGCAATTGACAGTTTCAGGAATATTCCCCAGGTGGTCCTTGAGGCCACTTAGGGAATACCGCTAGATTTTGAAGCCCTCAAAATCCATGAGTTCCCCCAGCTGTCTTCTCCCCCATCTCCTTGGCAACCGACCCAGTTTTCGTTACACCCGTTAACGCCAGAGACTATCTCGTCCGCGTTTTTGCAAACCTCGATATCCAAACTCGAACGGTGCCACCTCGCCTCACCATCCGGCGTCATTACCCTTAGCTGCCAGCTCTTAATACGGTGCCAGCTTCTGCTTGTTTGCCTGGGCGAAGTTCTCTTCTCACGGCATCCTGAGTTTCCCCAGAATGGTGGTGTTCCCTTAATCATCCAATACAGGTCGCTACGCGTATATTGCCAAACTTGTTACCAGTACCTTGTCAATCTTATCCTTCTATTCCTCGTGACACCAACAGAATCCAGCAACCTCTCCTTCTCGGTGGAATTACTACTTCGCACAAGCCCAATATGTTACGCAGGCCTCCTCGTCTGAACTGTGGCTTGCTCAGCCCCTCGAGCAACGACATGTAACACCCTACGCTGTGGCGGAACGTGCATTCAGCGCCAATGAACAATCTGAGAAGATACGGCGTAGATTCCCAAAACTCCTGGACAAATAGCACTCCGGGTCACTGCTCACATTCGAGCGAGATGTCGCTCACATTCGAACAAGATTTCGCTCCCACTCAGCTACTTCTCCTCTTCATCATCGTAGTTCCTGCTTCCCTGTTGCGCAGTCTCCACCAATCTTCGCTTGTACTCCATAATCCTGACTTCTTGTTCTCTCAACATCCTGAGCTTAAAAAAAATCTAGTCAGAATATTTGCCGATTCGTTCTTCCAAATCTGGCCAGATCTTCCTTCATGTAAAACGCCTTCCACCACCTGAGGACGTGCCATCATTGAATCCGCTGTCCGCATTTTCTCCGGTACACTCCATTGGAGATCAACTCTAAATTAAGGTGGATTCCCTGGGATCGTCACTTCCTTTGACAGAATCGACCGCAATTTCACCTTTCCAACCTTTTACTCCTCAACAATTCATCTGATAGGCAGTGGAAGCTTCGCCTGGTTGCTGTTCAACGCGATCGAATTGACAATCTTGGTGACCCAAGCCATTTGGTGAACGTCTGGCTAATCTCGATCTCGATCTCGACCTCTCGATACTAATCCGTTAGCGGAAAGGGAATATTCTTCCCAATCCATTCCCCACTAATTCTGAACTCAACACTGACCTTTTGCAACATACAAAGACAGTGAAAGGCTTAGACCTAAACATCATCCCACGTTACCCACCAAAGTCCGACAGGTCATCCGCGAAAGGCTCTCAGCTAACTTCTTTTGGCAGGCCTAGAGGTTCTTGACGGTTTTTAAATAAGTATGAATGTGTCTGGTGTTCTTCAGCGATGTGAAAATGGTTTTGTTCATACAGTTTTTGTTTATGCTTCGAGAAAAAATTAAAGCTATCAAACATCGAGAGTTTAGGAATACGGCCTGACGAATTGTTGCAGGTAATGTCACCTTTTTTGCTTTTCATTTGTAGCATTTTGTGTTGCAAAAGTTGAACGTGGCTAATATTTTATGAATCTTTCTGTGTTTAAATATATGACGTTATCAAGACCCCGAGGGTCTAAAGCTATTTTGTTGAAAAGAGGAGGGGAACAAGAATCTTTACTTGCTTTAATTGATAAAATTGAGAAGTATTGAAAGCAATACTTCTCTTAGATAATGTTTTTTTTTTGTTCTTTTTATCTCTTACGTATTGCTGTAGTTAACTCTATTCCTCTTAAAAGTCAACACTTAGGTCAGTTGTATTGTCACTTTAACTTTTAGACTCATTGGCTATTCAAGTTAAAAATAGAGCTGTATATTCCTTTATTAAGGTGTGTTTTCTTCTTTTAAGACTTTTATCAAAATTTTTTCCTCTTAGAGTCAAATTAAGCCTTGAATCTGTAGGTAGTTTTCAGTTTTGAATCTATGTGGCTGCCGAAAGCATGACCGTTCGAATGAGAGTGGGTGACAACAGATGGTTTATTTTATGGCGTGGAAGATGAGCAATAAGTCGGCCTGCATGCAGTTATCTTCCAATTCCTCTAAATAGGAAGACAATTAGAGCTCTCTACACGCACGCAACTGCTTACAGCATGTCTAAGTCTGTAAGACGAGAAAAGACATCCACAGTAAGTTTGTCAATCTTATTTGACCTCAGATCTCTAAATTAAACAACAAAAACAAAACAAAACAAGAAAATGTTAGAAAACTATTTTACGCATGTCAATCAATCTACAGGTGAGATTTCTGGAGAGAATCTGATATAGCAACGGTAATTAGTAGCATATGTTCAGCAAAGATAATCCTTGTAACGGCCTCCACAGACTAGACATTTAGCTGTCGACAACTATTTGTTTTCGACAACTAAACGTTCTCGACGACTAAAAAACACTGTGTGTGATATTAGTTGTCGACAACTAAACACTAAATTTTTAATTTTCCTTTATGAAAAGGAAAACTGCTTAGTTGTCTGCAACTAATAGTTGTCTACAACTACTTTTTTGACCGTTTTACCCGTGTGTGATATGACCGGTTTAGGTGTCGACAACTATCGTAGCTGCGTGGTCACGTACTACGTTATGAGCATGCGAAGTGTACGTTAGTTTCCAAGCTCTCGCTGACCTGACTTAGTTGTCGACAACTAACACTGCAGTGTGTGGAATGCTTGCATCAGACAGAATTAGTTGTCGACAACATTTAGTTGTGGATAACATTTACTTGTCGACAACTAAATGTCTAGTCTACGGAGGCCCTAACTGTCTTCCCCTGTCTTCCCCTTGGTAAGTTATTGATATGTAAATAACTTAGGGCGAGGAAGGTTGAGGTAGATCATTCAAATGTAAATAACTGCCTTCCGCGTCGTTTTAACACAATAGGAACAATATAAACACAATAGGGTTTCCCGCTCTTTGCGAACACTGCTGCTGATTGGATGAGAATCTAATAGCCTTTAGTTATACTTTTTGCTCTATCACCTTACAAAAACCTATGCTTTGCTTTGTTTTCCGTTATATTTTCTTGCGCTAAAATTTGATCTAAAGCCAAGCGCAGCTTAACAACGTTTACAAATTACACAAAACCCACAGAACGGAATTATTTTAATACAGTTTTAAAAGCCAGCAATAAACAATAGCTTCAAATATTCTTCTTATATAAAAGAGCAGTCCCTTAACGCACTCGAGTGAACATGTACAATTTTATTTTCCCTCTAACTCCACAATTTTATTTTGCCTCATCTCTTTTTATCCTCCGACAGACCAACGTGAAAACATTTATCTGAAGTCAAGCAGTTCTTCGCCTCCCACGAAGTGATAATATAAAAGTAGTGGCAATAGATATTTCCAACGCAACCAAAAAACCAACCTACTCTAACAGCTCATCGCAGTGCATAAATATCTTTGCAATCTAAACCTGTTTCTCAGAAATTTTGCAACAATATATTAAATATTACTGAGGGTGAAACCACCCAGTCATAACTCTATCCAGCAGAACCCACAGCTACCCCTGTTACCTGATAGATCGCAACATGAAACATTAATGAACACAAAATATGTATACACAGCCCGAATCTTACACTGACGTTCCGCTGTTATGACGTCAATGGCGCGACTTTTATGGTAGTTGTAGTAGTTGGCTTAAAGAGGAATCAAACACAATGCTTATACAGACTTAAGTCACTTAAGCCGTTTTCCCTCGCAGTAATAGCTGGTCAAAATGAATAAAAATTTGGTTAACGTTTGAAAGCCGATACTGAAAATAGAACTTCAGTGTTTTACTTGATGCAGCAGTTCTTAGCAGTTCGTGTTTAACTTATTTTCGACAGCCAAAAATTCTTGGATCGACTGGCTGCCCGACGGATTACGTTCACTGAAGAAATTCATTCATGGCGGTTCCTAGTGTTCTTTCACTTACTTTAAACTGAATAACAGAAGCTATATCGTAGAACAAAGAACAGAGTTTCATCGGAAAGGATGAACTCAAATTGAGCAAAATAAATCAATTTTCCGTTGAACCTCCGAACGGCGTTACCTGTTTTGAATAATCAAAAGTTTTAGTCAAAACACTCAGTCAGCCTTTACTTGCCTTTACATAGCTGCAACTACCAGACATCTTTGCGCGTGTGAAGTCCGCAGTTTAGAATTGAAAATGGTCTATTGCCTGTAAATCTGTGAGATTATAGACTGCGTATCTTTCAACTTACAGTCTTTCCAGTTCGGTCAGGTTGGCAAACACACTGCTTGGTAAAAAAGAAATAGCGTTGAAGGACAAGTCCCTGTAAAAGGGAATAATGTGATGCCTCTGAGAACAAGAGTTTTTACCTGATTTTTCTTTCCATTTATTGAGGTCAGGTTCCAGTTGATACAGGAGCAAGGCGGATTTCGTAGGCAACGAATTTCACTGCCCCTTCTTCCTTCCGATAAGTATCAGTTGCATTAACTAAAGTGAATTTTCCCAAGCAAGCAATTCCAAAACAAACGTTACCTCAAATTCTGTTGAGAATGGGTAGGTCCAAGAAATTTTGCCGAAATTAGATCAATAAAAGTCAAATAACAGTGAATTTGTTTCCAAATTTGCAAATTTAGTAAAAAATTTAACTGAAGCCGAAGTACTGACGCACTGTATAAGCCCTTCTCCACATTCTTGCCTTGTGGTGCCACATGCTCCTGTGTCGGGTATTCCCGGTGAAATGAGAGGGATTCCTGATGGCGTGCTAGAGGTGACAACTGAAACTGGACAGACTGTTATTTTTACACCAAGCCGAGGGAGGGATGGAGACTAAACAATGACTAGAAACGTGGAGGTGTCAACTGACCCTAGAAGGATTCTTGCGTGGCTGGTGATGGCTTCAGAGACAAATGTTCATCCACAGATGCATCTACAAAAGGACAATTTTAGGCCAGATGACGTTTACAACAAGCCCTTTATCCCCACTGGTTTCTTAAGAGAGCAGCTCTGGTAGTTGCTTATTGTACTCTACATTTTCTACATAGTATGTTCTTCAGCCTCCATTCTTCAATAAGATTAGCTCTTTGGCTCCTCTTTCTTGATTTGAATCTGCATTATTTCCTCTGGATATTGCAATCCAACTACTCTTTTTGAGTAAAAGCTGCTTCGTTTTTTTTTTAGTTATTAGAGGTCGAGCTTTTCTCTTGAAGTAAAGGATTCAGTCCACGACTCCTGTTTGCTTTCTGTCCATTAGATTAGGCTGCCTTCTCTAGTCCTACTTTTCCCTCGGCTTTCTAAAATAAATTTTCCTTATACAATTTCCGTATCCAAGGCATCCTTCCGACCCATCCTGCTACTAACTACTAGGGACCTTTTTCATCACTCACTTTCTATTGTTTTCCTGTCGTTTGATGAAAACAAAGGCGTTGGTTTGTTGTAATAAGGCAACAAAGGGCTTGCGAAGACGAACCCTGGCAGTCTAACGATCCTGAGGGGATAGTACCGACTAAAAGTCACTTGTGTTGGTCCATTAGCTCCTGGAAAAGCAACTGGTTCAAAGCGAGTACTAAATCATCTCCTTCGAGACGACAATCTTTGAAATTTAGGTCGTAGGTAATTTTTCACTTGTTAGTGTTGTATTCTGGTTAGATCTGTCTCTACTAATTCTTAACATTTTGGTTCTCATTTCACCAGTGAGTTGCATCCGCCAAAGATCTTGAGCGCGTTTCGTTTACCTAAAATTTCCAGGAATTTCAGACGGAAATCAAAATGAATCCCTCGACAGCAGCAAGCTTCTGTCTCGAGTCCATGGCTGCAAGAGTAGACTTTTGATCCTGTTGCTTGGCTAACATGCCACCAACAGACGCGGTGGTCGAGAGGTCCTTAATGAAGATTCATCTCGGTTAGTTTTACGTTCTTCCGTCGAGTTAAGAAACCTATGCTCCTGGTACTGTTTTAGTCGATCGACCTGGACGACTTGTGGTCTCGACGCTAAGCGCTTTCTGCATGCGGTAGGTCAAGTTGTCGAGGAAAGCTGTCACCAGGTAGGGCTCCACCAATGGCCTCTCTAATTAAGGGTCCTGCTTTTCTAGAGTGTGCTTTTATGTAGGCAGAGGGGTGTTCAGGTGTTAAAACCAAGCTGCTTTGTCTTAAAATGGTAGCAAAGTCCTGCTCTTCCCTCTCTCGCAGGCAAATGCATGAATGCAAGCTAACCGGGTCTGCGACTAGTGTACATATTCCGTTTCGTCCTTGGCAGGACTTTCTTGATCGTCCGGCCGCCCAAACTGGTCTAAAGGTCAATTTGCCACCCAAACATAAGCTTGTAGAATGAAGGGATGGTTTTGTGAACAGGAGAGCCGGAGCGATGAGCTATCTAATAGACAAATGGCTATTCCAGTCTCCTTGCATCTCAGCTACCACTTGGAAAACATGCTTACTATGATCTGGTTAAATCGCGCAATCGTTCCGTCTGAGTCTGGGTTGAGGGGTGTGGCACTCGCTTTATCCATTCCCAGTGCTTCGCATACTTCTTGAAGTACTTTTGACTTAAAGTTCCTTCCATGGCCAGACATGAATTTGCTTCGGGATGCCAAAATAAGCAACAAACTCTTCGACAAGTACCCTCACTACTATTGTAGCCTCCTGGTTGAGAATCCCATAGGTTTCCGTCTCTTTGAAAAATAGTCCCCCATGACAAGGATGTACTTGTGCCACAGTCTAACACAGGCAGTGGTCCCAAAAAGTCCAGTGCCACTCTCTCAAGGGAAAAACCCACGTAGTAAGTTTGCTTTTGGGGTATGCGGGGTCGCATGCCTGACGCCAGTCCGTCACGTCCTAAGTGCACCCAGGCATTGTTCTTAGTGTGCAGCTCCTATAGGACAGCCTATATGGGACTGGACTGCATTAGTAATTGCTAACGGATTTTGTCTCCCCCTTCAAACTCTAGTCGTCGGTAAAGACCCCCTACTAGTAGTGGCAGACGTTCCCATTGACTCCAGTGAGCCTTAGTGGCCTTGTTTTCAATCGTCATATGCTCCCATGCTGGGCGGCAGCCTCAAGAATCCTCCCACGCGATTATCTTCCTTAGATCGTTATCGGCCAAGTTACTAGCCCGCACATCGTTTTTACTACCCATAGCAACGTAGACTTGATTGGGCGTTGAACTTCCTTGGGGTTCTGAGGGCTTCGGGGTTGAGGTTTTTAGATTGGGCTGAGGAGGGGTCTGAGAGGATCTTTCCGAATTCTCAGCTGATGCATAGCTCTCTTTTTGTTCCACTCAATCGCAGTGCCGGCAGTCGCCGCATAGCCTTCTTGAAGAGGCGTCAGAGTCTCCGTGCTCCATGCCAGAACGGTTTTCAATCTTAAAATCGTAAGCCTCCAGGAGGTGTAGCCATTTAGCCAGCAGGCCGTCCGGGTTTGTAAGCTTCAATGACCATTTCATGGCATGATGATCGGTACGGTTGAGGAACTTCCTCCCAAACAAGAAGTTGTGGTAACTCTTTACCGCCTCAGTGCCAAGAGCTCCTTGTAAGTCACCATTTAGTTCCTTTCCCTCTTGTTTAGAGACTTGCTGTGTAAGGCAATAACCTTCTCGTCCCCTGATTATACTTGCGACAGTACTACGCCAAGGCCAGTGTTGCTCGCTTCTGTAGTCAAAATGAACAAACCGTCGATAGTGGGAAAAGCCAACACTAGGGCTGTTGTTTTTTGGCATAATGCGACTGGTCCATAAGAGCTTCCGTTAATAGTCGGTACCCTTGTTAAGAGGTCTGGCGATGCCGGCAAGCCACGAACTAAACCCTCGTAGTTCGAGCAAAGGCCTAGGAAGCCTTTGACTTCTTTGATGTTCGTGGGAAATGCCAATTACATGTAGCTTCGATCTTCTTAGAGCTGGTGGATGGCCCTTTGTCTCCCACCACATGGCCAAGAAAGGGATGGACCTCTGAAGGAAAACGCACTTCTTCGGCTCAATTTAAAGCCTGCGTCACGTAATTGCTGCAATAAGGTAAGACGCCCCGGGATTGCTTCTCGAAACGCCCGACTATGAACTATGATTTCATCCACGTACAGAAGGCAAACATCCCAAGGAAGCTCAAACAACGCCTTCTCCATCAGGCGCTATAAGGTTGCAAGGGCATTACACAGACGACAACTCATGACCATGAACTGGTACAGGCCATTTCTGGTCGTAAAGACAGTTTTTGGTTTTTCATGACCGTCCATTGCCACCCACCAGTTTCCTTTGCGTAGGCCGAAGGTAATCCAAGTAGCCGTTATTAATTGCAAGTGGGCAGTTGTCCTTGACTTGTCACTGTATTTAACTTCCGAGAATATACGCAGAAACGGGTGGAAACCATCTTTCTTCTTCTTCTAGGAGAAAGCCAGGAACCTGAACAAGGCTCTTATCCCTTCCAGATAAGATCGCAAGCTTCGCTTCTTTTAAGTGGCGGGAGTGTCTTAGGAACTAACGGATAGGCTGAGAATAACTAGTGTTTACCTTGTGTGTTACTAAGCTGGTACGGACCACGGTCGTCAAAGGACACGGCAAATACGTCAACCTTGTTAAGAGCTGGACGAGTTGAGAGCGCTGTTCCAGGTCCTGTTCGGGTGAGCTGCACTCACACAAACGCTGGTCCTCAGGGACGGTAGGTCTGCCACCGTCACGCTCAACTGCAGGTAGGGTAACCGGGTTATTTGACATGCCTACAATTCACGAACCCAGTGACGTAGAGGTCGTCTATTTTGGTATATTTCCAAGAAATGCACGTTAATTAGACTCGTGGTGACAGACAGACCTCATGAAGTGTCCCCTAGCCTTAATCCTCACTTAAACATCGGCAAACGTGAGGTCAGATAACTCTGTGTAATATGAAGTACCCAAGTTCCCCATTAGGTGCATTTCTACACATAAGTGGCTATTTTTGGTGAAGGCAAGGGGGTGGTGGGGGGGGGGGGAGGGCTTAGTGGCAAGTGTTTCTGGGGTTCCCTCACACTCGGCAGTGTCTCGTTTCCCGGGCGTTCATGAGGTTGTGGAACCACCGACCTCCCCGAGGGTGTCGTCATCCCGTTCAATCTGGCCTTGTCTAGACAGGCCCAATACTCTGGTGAAATCTCGGTTCTCTGCCAATTCCCTTGTGGAGTGTTTGTGCTCCTCTTACAGCATTGTAAGGAAGCAACGAAGACGGATCCACTGGCTTAGAATTCTGCGAAGTTACCGCCTGTACTGTCTTCACTGCGCCATAGCTTTCTTTCTTAGCAAAGAGGAACGCCTCAACTTTCTACAGCAGCATCTAATGGTTTCATAAGAGTGGCTGGTTTGGCTTGATGAACCTTCCAGGGGAGTTCAGGGTCTACCAGTGCTTCGATGAAGTGGTATTTTTTGAACGACTGTCTCAGGAAAGAGGGGAAACAGGGAAGGCTTTTCTCGTTACGTGCCGGATTGCTTGGGCCAGTTTTGGGAGGGTATCCGCAGGTAATCTTGAGCTACTTCGTAGAGAAACCTTAAACAATTCCTATTTGTTGGATGTCACAAACTTCCTACTGAGCGCCACTACTAGGTCAGTGTAGCTGGTTCGTGGTTAACTTTGTCTTGTCCATGTCGCCAAGCACCTCCTGAGCTGGGCCGCTGAGAGAGACCGCCAGGTAGGTTGCTTTGATTTCCGTGTCCAATCACACTGGGCTTTATATTTCTACCAAGAAAGAAGATGACCCATTGTATGCTGAGGACGGACAGAAAGCTTCTCCTGGTGTTGAGAAGGCTGGCGATATGCAGTAGCATCAAATCCTCATCCACGTGGCAGGCAAACAAGTCGTGATTGCCACTTGATGCATTGAGGAGACTGGTGTCTACTGTAACTAGACGGTCGCGCTGCTTAGAAACTGGGGCATCGAAACGTTCACTCAGTGCACTGATTGCCCTTGTTAAGTCCTAAACTAATCGCCGTAATTGCCTTTAAAACTTGATCCAGGGTCTCATCACTGTTTTGTCTTGCATTGTTTGCGCTACAAGTCGTGACTGGTCCTGATGATTTCACTATGATTGCGCTTCCACTGTTAGCTGGACTTGTTTCCTCTGCGTATAGGTCATATCGCTGTAATGTTTAGAGATCTGATGTCTTACACTGCTGCCACGTGTTCAATTATACAACATTTAACTCGCAAACAGCAGATCCTTCTTTTACACGTATTTATTCATGCACCCTTTCTCATTCTTCGATCCCCTAGTTGACTGGCATGTTATTACAGCAACGTGGTTATTACGTAACCACAGCAAATAATGTCTCGCTATCGCTTCGTTACAAATTCTTACAGAAGAACTTCTGGGAAAAGAGAACCACCCGATCTGGCCTTTGGGACCAAAATTTTATCCGCGTCTCGTCTCCAGGTCCTTTCCACTGTCAACGTCACAGTAACTGCCAACATGACGAACGAATGACTCGAATACTATCTGCGTAGTCTTTGCAAAGTTTGCCGCTCCACGTTGTTTTTCTTAATTTTTTACATCCAGCCGCCGCAATCGGCTTATGTACTCAGCGTTGACTGTCCTCCGTTCATGAACTCCGTTTTTATAATTTGCCTTGAGCACATTAGGTAGGAATCCATAATCCTATGGCAAAGGGCTTTCTCTTAATCTATGGAGAATACTTCTTATGTGTATTTGGTTGAGATGAGATACTCCCAAAAGGTCACCCTATACCTCATAGAATAAAAAATGTTTACCTGGGAATTGGACCACCTAAAAAGCAATTATATCACCTCTTTGTTCCTTGCAGGTTAAACGCCCCTATCAGATAGTATGGAGGATAACGGGCCCTGGAAAAGATTGTGAGCTCCCAGATAGAACTTTGGGAAATCATTAAGCCTTAGTAATAAATATGACATCTCAAGTAGCACCCTGGGGCAACATAGCCCCTAGAAAGGATTTGAGCTAAATGCCTTGATAGGAATACTTAACCCCTTATGCCCAACAGATAGTGCTGAAGAGTCATTTGTTTTTAATAGTTAGCGGGACAGGCTTTAAACAACTCCTTTCCACTGAGTTGCCGAGGCGTTGTTGTCTAGTGTATACCGTTCAGGACTTCCTTCCGTTTGCATGACTTAGGCTATAGTAAGTTAACTTACAGCCATGTTAACTTTGTAAGAGTAGAAAATGCTTCGTCTGTTAAGTTTTTAATATTGTTTGAACTGAGAACTCTGAAAAAGAAATTGAAACTAAATGTAATAACAAGCGCTTCCAGGGTCGTTTACTCTTGAAAATTAATAATAGCACTAATAAATGTCATTAACCTCGTCAAGTCCTATAAGTCAGGGCAGTTACCACAGGTTTTAGCTAACAACTGCCTTAAATGCCTCTCTCATCAAAGATAGTGTGTGATAACTTCATCGATCACTTTACCGTAACAAAAAGGTGCTACTGAAACTGTGATAACAGACGCCTTTTTCAACTTCAAAGCCATTATTTATCGGCTTGACATTGATTTGGCCCAGCGGGAATAGGGTGGTGATATCACGCGACAACTACAATAGAGTGCCTTCTACAAAGAAAGGGCATTAAGGGTACTGGGTACTAGGTGGTGACATTTTAACCTTAACTTTGTGAGGAGACGTAATTAGTCATGTCAGGAATATTATAACCTGAACTAAACTACAGATGAATGAAAAATATATATTCAGCGATCTCTAGATGAAATCGGAAAGGAAAGTTTCGTCTTTGATTTTTTTCTTGATCAGCTGAGAAAATCTTTCTCTTAAAAAACGTAGTTTAAGTTTTAGTCTGCATCGTCCTGATTACAAATACATTCATCACCACGCTAAAAATTCACGAACGCTATATTTAATACAAGAAGCTCTCATCTTCGAAATGGGAAAAATCTTACGAGACAGTTAAGTGGCAGCAGACAAGTGGTCGCAGTCCTGAGAATTCTTCAACTCATGATCAAGAAAATCGAACGTCAACTAAGGCCAAAACATTCAAAGTCTATCATCAGGCTGAAATAGCTTTTCAAGATAAGATGTTCAGAGCTCTCTAATAAGAGCTCAGTTGCTTTTCCCGTGATTTCTGCTATCCTGCCCAGCTGCTGAAATGAGAATCACTGATAATTATTCCACACCTTTCAAGAAGAAAATCCTCCGGGCAAAACCCGGTTCTTTCTATACATTAATATTGTTTCTGAGCACTATGAAGATTATTTTTTGTCTGTTCAACGAAATCAACTTTGTCTTCTTTCCGACCTTGGACTCGCGCATGCGGGCTTCATGATGCGAACAGGTAACAAAAAAGCTCATTTTAATTCCTACAGCTACAGTGGTGATATTACCAACCTTCAAACCTTTTGATACGATAATTTAACAATTGTATCATACTTAAAGTCATTTCAGATCAGAACTGTTAATTAAAAGATATTTACACCCTTGCGCTATTGCGTTCACTTCGGAGTACTTTAATTGAATTCATTGAAATTGAGTTTGTCAAAAAATTATATTTTAAAATAGCTTTCAAAATAGTTTAAATGCCTTAAGAACGTCTTTTTAAAACGATTTGCATTAGATACCTTCTTTGAGCTGTTTATGTGAATAGTGAACAGTGTGCTGATGTTCTATCAGCACGACTGTCAATAGAGTGTTTTTAAATGATTACTAGTATCTTTCCACAACAGGATCAAGTTTGTTTTTGGTAATATCTAGTAGCATTCGGCTCAAAGATCATTTGTGAGTTGTTCCTCACCCTATTCTAAATAAATAAAGCAGTTCAACGTGGAAGACGATTTGATTTGGGAAAGGAAGAAAAATGCTACTAAAAGAGGACGGGAGATTTAAGTTTCTTTGCATTAGAGAAAGCGCCGGTTTTTTCAATTTGGTCAATTTGAAAACAAATTGAACGACACTAGACAATAAAAGATAAAATGTCATAAATTTTAAAACTGTAAGAACAAATCTTTTTTTCTACTTTCGTAAGGGGCAAATGCGAAAAGTGGATAATTTTTCATGACATTTTAAATAAAGTTCTATGAGTCGATTCTCATTTAAGTTGGAAGAAGTTGTGCTTAGAACAAACACTTAAAGGACATACTAAGAGTTGATGGGTAGAATTGTAGACACTATGACAATTTCCAGTTTCCTTTTTCACTACTTTTCACTTACAGTCTTTCCAGATTATTCAGGTTAGCAAATACGCCCTCAGGTATGAAAGTAATGGCATTGGAGGACAAATTCCTGCCAACAGAATAATGGGTAATTTTTTTTAACATTTTATTTTGATTTTTCTTTTACTTATAATCATCATAATAATCATTTTTCCCATCTTTTTTTTTAATGGGTAATTAATGAAAAAGATTGTAAACATTAGTATTTTAGTGATCTTCTTCACCTCACTTTTCACTTACAGTATTTCCAGATGGGTCAGGTTGGGAAACATGCCCTTGAATAGCAAAGTGATACCATTTGAAGACAAATTCCTGCGAAACGGAATTGTGGAATCTTTATTACATTACGTTGATTTTTCTTTCCATGACCTTATTCTGTATACTGCAATAATGTCATTACGTACAAAAATGCTACGTAGTTCGTTTAAGGGATTCATTATCATCAGCAACTCAGCAGCTAAAACTGAAGCAGTGACTATATACGTGGACAACTAATTCTTGCAATGGGTGTCGCCCGTACTTGAAAGGAGAGAAGCACTGCAGTTGACTTTACTTTGCACTAATTTCTTTCCTGTTAATTTTCTTGTTTGGTTTGCACCCTGGGGTTTCACTTCATATAAGCACATCTTCGGTTTCCCTATTTGTTTGGCGCGAAAAAAGAGCCCCACAAGGACTAAGTACACAATCGAGAAGTGAATAAAAAGGCCATATTTGTGTTTTTAAAGAATTGTTTGGTATGGACAAAGCGATCGTGAGGAAAGAAGGTTAGAACAGTACACGAAAGCGACGATTCAGATGAAAGTATTGATAATTAAGGACTTTGATGGACAACTTCTAACCGTCATATCGTGGGCTCCTTAATTTCCCTGGGTTTGGTTTTCGGCTATGTTTGTTCTACTGAAGGTTGCTTTAAGTTTTTAGAGTCACGACCGTATTTGGAAACTCACCTGACCAGAATGCTTAAACCCTTAAAACTCAAACAGCTTACATGCTTAGAGTAAACATGTCAGCTGTTTGAGTTTTAAGGGTTTCAATATTCTGATCATGATTCTCCCTTCTTAATGTCGTGCTGATCGATGTTATTTATTCATTGTAATTTCAGTTGATTAGACATTTCACTATCAGTGTATAAAGACAACCTTCACGGGACTGTGGCTGATTGGCTGGAACAAAATAAATTCTGAAGTCTTAATCAATTGTTAACCTTCAATCGAAGTAACGACCCAAATCGTAGCCGCAGAACAGTCCAAATTATGTTTTCTTGAAGGTTACACACAGCCTGATTTCGAAGGACTCATAACATCTCGACACGACGACTCGTCTTCATGAACAACTGAAAGGTAAAGTCAGCGACCCGACCGATCTTAGGGACAGTAAATCCTTCACAAGAAATACCTTACAGTCATTTTATTTTCCGGAATAACGGACTGCCAAGAATCGAGCGACCGTTCGTTCTAGAAAATATTTCAGTTCACACCTTCGCGGATCGGTAGGTGGTGTCCTGAGGCGAAATTCAACTCGCCAACTTCAACAACTCAAAGTGGGTTTAATGCCAGTTCAGAACAACTACAAAGGCACATGGCAAGTCACGTGATCTATGACATCACAACACTTCTCCCTTTCTTGGGAAAAAAACTAATAAAACATGCTAGCAAAATCCTGGAAAGTCTACTCGAAATAAACGAAAATGTTCTTAACAGTTCAGAAAATTTCTTCAATCACATTTGTTCAATAAAACGTTTAGGTGTTTTGCAAAATCAACCCTAAAGAGTTCATAACAGCTCACTGGATAGAGTTCTTCAATCACATTTGCTCTACCAGACGCGTGGGTGGTTTTCGTTGGCGTTTTGGGTAATGCCTTGTGTAAGTGGCTGGTTCCTCTTGTCGGCAACACCTTGTTGGTGTTCCTAGTCCCTCAACGTTGAAGCTTCTTTGGAATTTCCTTGTTCAGACGTCACTGCTGTAGTTTGCGGTTTAGCCATCATTAAATCCGGTTCATCAGTTAGAGAGGTGAAATGCTTTGCTGGGTTTGGCTCTGTGATAGATGAACTGGCTGCAGAGGGTTAGGACAGTGGGAATTTAGCTTCTTGAACTTTAACTTCCTCCTATCTGTCCGACTGTATCTTGGTCCCAGACAGATCCTTCAGCTGATCAATGTGTCGCTTCCAGAAGAAATCTTCTACTTGTACACGGTATGTTAACGGGCTTACTTTGATACGATTACACCTTTGGTCGAGGGATCTTGACTTTTTCTGTAATCCTAAACAAGGACAGGATCTCCGACTGTCAGCTGTCTCTTTGGTGCTCTTGGTTGCAGTCCGCCTGGTTTGGCAACTTTCTTGTTAACATCTGGGCGCAGCAGATCCAGTCTGATGCGTAGTCTATGATTCATAAGAAATTCAGCAGGCGTGCATCCTGTGACTGTATGCAGGGTGGTGCAGTAGCTTAACAGGAATGAGCACATCTTCTGTGCTAAGGTACCGGGATCCTTCTTGGCTTCTTTTATGGCTTGCTTGAAGGTTCTAACTCCTCTTTTAGTTCCCCCATTTGAAGCAGGGTGGTAAGGTCGGTTCAAAATTTGCTTGATGTTGTTACACTTAAGGAAATCTTTGAACTCTTCGGCAATAAACTAGAGACCATTATCCGATACAATTTCTTCAGTAGCGAATACAAAGCGTAAGGCTTGTATTGTCGCTTCAACTGTAGTACTTGACATGCGTAGTACTTCTAACCATTTGGACTTTGCATCTACTATAACTAGGAACGTTTTGCCAAAAAAAACGGACTGCAGTTATCAATGTGCACTCGTTGCCATGGTCGATGTGGCCAGATCCATGGTTGTTTGAGGTGAGCGGTGCTTTGCTGTGTGTGGTTAGACAAACCTCACAGTTCCTCACTACTTGTTCAATATGGTTGCCTACAGTTGGCCACCAAACATGTCACCGGCTAGATCTTTCATTCGAAAAATTTCAGGGTGATTTAGGTGTTACTTGGCCAACACAGCTTCTGGCCTTTCGCTGGAATTACAACTCGCGTTCCTCTCAGTAGATATCCGTCTTCCACTGTGAACTCATTTCGTTTGAGGTAGTAGCTTTTCAAGTTATCAGGAACTTCTACCTTGCCAGGCCATCCGTGAAGAGTAAAGTGTACTACTCTTGATAGTATGGGATCGCGCGCATTGTCTTCCCTGAGGAGCTTAGCGTTAATGGGTACTTGGGCTGCCTGAAGTCTATTAACTTCTTCTCCGTCTCGCTCCGAGTGCAGTCCATCAGCTGTGGTCTCACAAGAAAGTCGGGACAATGCATCTGAATTTGCATTCGTCTTGGATTACCGATAGCTAATACTAAGAGCTGTATTGCACATAATTTTCATAACTTGCGTATTCCAAATATGATGGCTAGTGCTCCTTTTTAATGACTGAGTAATTCTTCTCGGCTTTGGTTAATGACCACGATGCGTAAGCGATTGATCGCTCAGTTCCATTTTCAGTGATGTCTGAAATTACTGCTCCCAGCCCTACTGGTGATACATCCACTGCTAAATGAACTTCCAACTTGGATTTGTAGTGAGATAACACACTTGATGAACCAAGAGTGTCCTTAAGTGCTTGAAACGAGGCTTTACACCTTGGACTCCAACATCAAGGTGTATCCTTTGACAGCAGTTGATTCAGTGGACTAACCAGTGTCGACATGTAGGGAATAAACTTGCAGTAATAATTTACTAAGCCAAGAAATGATTGCAGCTCGCTTCTGTTCTCTGGTTCGTGTACCTCGAGAATCGCTTGAGCCTTAGCAGGAGATGGATGGATACCTTCGCGGTCTAACACAAAAGCAAAGTATTCAACTTTGGCTTGCATGATAACACACTTTGACTTCTTGAACTTTGCGCCACACTCTTCGAAGTTCTTACGTGTCCTGTGCAAGTTCTTTACATGCTGCTCATCATTCTCACCAATGACAATTAAATCATCTAAAATATTCCTCCAGTTTGACCCAGGCCATCTAACGTCTTGTCAATGATTTGCTGAAAACTTGCGGGTGCAGCTGCTACTCCAGTTAGGAGCCTAGTGTAACGGTTAAGTCCTAACTAAGCAGTAATGGTGACATAAAGTTGTGACTTCTCGTGTAAGACAACTTGTTGGTAGGCGTGACTTAAATCTAGCTTGGTGAACAATTCTCCTCCGCTTAACTTTGTGAATAGCTCTTCTGGTGTAGGCACTGAATACTCAGGTACCTCCAGATATGGATTTTAAGTTACTTTGAAATCTCCACAAATTCTGACAGTTCAGTCGGGTTTAAGTACAGGTACAACGGGTGTGGCCCAATCAGAACTTTCAACTTTCTTCAACACTCCTTCACTCTTCAAACGCTTAATCTCAGCTTCAACTTTATCTCTAAGTGCAAAGGGTACTAAATGGGAATTAGCAGTGGCACATCCACAAGGTGGCTCTTCGTCCACTGTGTCCAGATCGAATTGGAATTTAGTCAGGTTGGTTTTTGAGGAGAGAGGAAAACCGGAGAACCCGGAGAAAAACTTCCAGGAGCAAGGACGAGAACCAACAAAAAACTCAATCCACATTTGACAACGAGTCTGGGACTCGACCCCGGGCCACGTTGGTGGGAGGCTAGTGCTTTCACCATTGTGCCATCCCCACTCCCCCCAAAAAGGGTGGGGCTGGGTTAGGGGTACTGGGCGGGGCTTGAAGTACTGAGGTAGAGCATTCTCTTTCACTATCAGTTCAGCAGTAAATCCTTTAATGGTACCTAATTTACCATCAAATAACTTTCGTTACTTCTGAAGTACGTCCTCCAATTTAGGTTTGGGTGGGTTGGCTTGTTGGATGTTACTAATCTGATGCCAATCCAACTGGATTTTCGACAACCAGTCTCTCCCCCTGAGGGCAAGACCACTCCCTTTGGTGACTATGATGGGCAGATTAACTTCTTGGGCATGGTACTGAACATGGACTGTGGCTTCACCCACCACCGGTATAGCATGACCAGAATAGCTTTTCAGTGTCACATGGGACTCCTGTAAAGGCACTGATCCTAACTCGTTCTTCCACATATCCTCTGGGATCACAGCCACAAATCATGGCACTTGTGTCCAATTCTAAACTACGAGGAATATTGTTAATAATCAGAGGTACCATAAGTTCATCAGTTTTTCTCCTTGAGGAATTTCTTATGGCAAGCATAGGCCATTCACTGTGAGACTCACCCCTTGAGTCCTCATTTACAGGTGCCTCGCTTTCAGAAGTACGTTCTTGGGTGTCCACAATTTCGATTCTTAAATTTTTCTTCTTTTTCTTAACACTCTTATCTAGCTTTCCTTTAGCGGGTTTAGGCTTGCTAGGGGCTAAGGACTTAGCAGCACTTCTGTGCGGGCATTTGGGGCATTTGATTTTGGGGCATTTGATTTTGTCACACTCATCGGACGCACTCTTGGAACTCACCTTTATGAACTTGCTTATCACTAGAAATCTGGATAATTTCTTTATCGGTCAACTCCATTCCTACAGCAACATCTGTTGCTTTCTGTAAGCTTAAACCTGCTTGACCTAACTGCTTTCTTCTGACTGTTTGGGAAGATATTCCACACACTAATTTGTCTCTCAGAGCTTCATCTCGATATCCGCCGAATTCACATGTTTCGGCTAACTTTTGCAACTTACATGGAAATTCTCTGATTGAATGACCGTCTTCTTGGTTGCATTTATGGAACTTGTACCTTTCGGCGATAACAATCGGCTTCGGTGTGAAGTGTCTCCCCATAATTTCTACTATTTGCTTGAACGACAACTCCGTCGGTTTTAGTCGGTGTAGTTGAACTCTTCAACAACGCATACATCTTTCCCCGATCACGGTAGGTAAACTGGCTGCCGTTTTGTCTTCGGAAACATTATTTACCACGAAAAACATCTCAAGGCGCTCTACATACGTCGACCACTCTTTTACGTTGGGATCGAAAGGTTCCATTCGGCCGAAATAACTAGCCAGTGGAGCACTGCTCGGAGTTGAAGTCGCTCCTTGGACTTCGATTTGGCGCTCTCCCAACCTTCTTCCCTGGGCATTTTACTTTGAAATCACTGTAGCGATGTATAGGTGCGGAGTACGTTCACTCGTCGCCAACTTTGTGGTGTTCAGAGATGAAATTCAACTTGCCAACTTCAACAACTCAAAGTGGGTTAATGGCAGTTCAGAACAACTACAAAGGCCCATGGCAAGTCACGTGATCTATGACATCACAACATGGGAACGCACATAACTTTCACAAGAAAAAGTACAGCGCATCATTCAAGTACACCGCTCAAAACGAAAAGATAGAGGAAGTATTCAGATTCTATTTATTGAACATTTCCTTTGACATTTCCATCGCGAATTGAGGCCGACAAATTCGTAGGACTCTGTTGTCATTATTTATGCGTAAAATCGTCTTTGATAAAAGCTTTATTTACATACATTAGCTAAAAATGCCGTCAAAAGCAGTGGATGTCAAAACGCTCACAGGTAAAATGGACAATGTGGTACCAATTCTTTACGAGATAATGGAAGACTTGAAGCAGTATTATCAGTTCAACCGGAACTTGAAAGACCGGACTCAATATTCGATCAAGTGGAACAAAAATACCGCCAGGTCAAGAAACAACAAGAAACTATCTTAGACAGATTAGTAGAAAAAGGCTCTTCAGTGGAAGTCGAATTCGTGATGGCAAACATAAAACTCGGTGACAAAGTATTAAGCTAGGCCGATTTCCTTCAAATCGCTTTAAAACAAGCTGGATATCAGTCAGCTAAAAGTCCTCAATCCCTCCTAACAACAAAGAAGCTTTTAAAGGCAATGAATTCAGTGATTCAACGTAAGTTAATTTTCATATTTTCCCATCATCCGACGTTTCTTCAGGCTATTACACTACAGTAAAAACCGAGGATTATCACAGTACCAGCCTCTAACTCCCGCACTGATAGCTCTGAAATGCAATTACGATTGTATGATTTACGATTTAAAGGTTAATTTATAAATAATTAAGTAATTAATCATGTCTCTTCCTAAGCCCTTACATTGTTCTTGTAACTGTCGGAACGCAAGTAAACACAGCTATGAGTGAAGTTAAATTCTTGCACAAAAGACTATTTCCCAGCTCATAAGACCATTGAAGATGACATCTAGGTCCGCAATCTAAAAAGGTGAACACAGATACAAAATATAAATATTAACTAGGTGTAATCTCAAAGTAGGGATTGTGTTCGAAATGGTTAGTTGTTTACTAGCTCTATATTACTTGGATGACTATATAATAAGAAGGCCTTAGTTTACAGAGTTATTGTACAACAAATGTGCAGGCATTCACCAAGCAAAATTAAAGAAAACCGCATTTCACTAAGGAAAATAACACACAAAAACAAAATGGCAAAATGTCTGAAGCGAATCAGCAAACAAATCATACAGAACAACTTCTAAAGCAGAGAAAAATTGAATACACGAGGAAGCCAAGCGAGCTTAAGTAAGCATTTTTGAAAGAAGATTTGACCTGACTGCTAACTACGATTGGGATTACCAAACAGCAAATGAATCGAGTCCTCTTTTCATTTTTAACACAGCGAAACATGGCTCTCTTTTTGCATTCAAGGCGCACTCATGCTTTTTAAAGTGCCCTTTAAGAAGACTTTTTGACACATTTCCGTAAAACCAACTTCAGAAGCCACCATATTGTTTGTACTCGTGCTCAGGCTTCCCCGGCATAGTGGGCCAAGCGCTCCGTAATGCGACTCTGGCCATGGAGCATGGGGCGAAGAGTCCAACCTCATCCCATTAGGACCTCTCTGCTTCTTCGTGTTAAAATAGGACGTTTCAAACATGCTTCAGTGGGGAGGGGGAGGGGTGCTCTAAATTTGGACTGAACCAAACGCACATTTTAAGGGGGGGGGGGGGGGGAATTCCAAAGACACGTGACAACCATGACGAGATTAGGGTTGCGTTTTCCTAACGTCGAAAGCAATTATCTACAAAAAGAATTTTGAGAGATGTAAACCTTTCAAAGTGAGCGGAAACACAGGTACATAAACCTGCCCTCATGTAGAAACTTAGATAGAATTAACTACAGGTTTTCCGGATCTGTCATAACAAAGTCTTACCAAAGAAAGTGACTGTAAACGTTTTCACGTCACTTCCATACTTGTTGGTGGTGACGCAACTGTAGTTTCCCTCTTTATCTAATGTGAAGTGTCCCTTTGTTTTTGTTGTATTAATCAATGCCGTAGAGTTTCGTGTCAGTGCTGTGTATATGGGAGGCGTTCCACTGACGGACCATCTTAGTTCGTATCTTGGAAATACACGCTTCATTGGAGATGGGTTTGGTTTTAACGTCACCTTGGGGGACACTTAAAGAAATACAAATGCATTTAGGCGTTTAATATTTTGAACACATTTCGTTGATTGAGGTCACAAAATGGCTTGTTTTACCAACGGAAAGGTGAGTTTACCATAGTAAACGCGGTTCATGGTGTGACCGACCTTCCTCAGTTTACTCTGGCAACGACGATAGGATAAAAGTAAAGTTTCCTAAAGAAAATAAAGTTAAGTTTCCTGTATATAGAAAAGTTCCTAAGGTTTATCGCGCATTTATCTGAATACTGTCGCTGCTTGCCTTGCTCTTGGGCACTCCGCCCTTAGTCTGCACTTGCAATCTCCCTAGCCCTATTAATCCTGGGCGTTTTTTCGTTCCTGAGCCTGGGGGGCCCCGTCCTTAACTCCGAAAGTATTAAAGCCATGACAACGAAACTTCGTCAATAGATAGTAAGTCCAAAAACGTTGCCTTTGAGATCCATAACATAATCTAATGACGTCACACGATGTGGGAGTTACGTCAGAATTTCCAAAATGGCGGCCATCTTGGATTTCACCTCTTTTCAAAGCCTCTGAAAACCATCAAAATTGGTCGAAAACTAATTAAAACCAATAAATTGACAAAAAGGAATATAGAAATGAAAATTATAGCATGATAAAGTTCAAAATTTTTATTTTAACTCTATTTAGCCAAGGCTTTTTTGGAGTTCCTAAGAATAAGGAGAGCACAAATTTCCTCATGGCTTAACTCCAAGAGTATTAAGGCTTTGACAACAAAACGTCGAGAATATGTAGTACATCCAAAATGTTTCTATGGGAGTCCGCAACATAACCTGATGACGTCACTTGACGTGGAAATTGCTTCATTATTTCCAAAAACGGCGCCCATCTTTGATCCGCCATCTTGGATTTCTTGCTTTTTCAAAATTTTTTTAAGACCATCAAAATTGGCCAAACAAGTTATAAGAGGCAACTAAATAATCTTAAAATGTAAAAGGTAGCGAAAAGTCAATTTTTTTTCATTTAAAACTGTAAAATTCTAAATTTTGAGAAAACTGCCTGTCAAAGTATGGTATGCAAGGATAGCGACAGTATTTTGATGTTGTCTCCTTCTCCGCTCTTCAATAAACACCGAAAAATCTGAGCTCTTCTGAGAGTGATGGTAAGAAAGAAAATAGCTAAGATCGCGGCAACTACGCGCTCAGAATCCATGACGGAGACGAGAATGATTTTACGAGTTTAAGCGACTAGTCACCCAACTGTATGTGGAGATTTTTATCTGTCGTTAGTCCACCGTTTGAATGACACACTTGTGTCTAGATATCGATAGATACCAACTGTGAAATGTTAGCGTTTGCAAGGGGTTTTACCAAAGTCAACTTCGTTTACATCCTTTTGAACACTGTTAAGACATTTTACTGAGTAAAAATCTCCAGTGTCGCCTATGGCATTTATAACGTTAAAAGCAGTGGACGTCACTAGGCGTGAATCATCTGCGTTCATTCTAGACTGAGAAAATTTTGTGAATCGCGTCTTCGTGCGGCTTTCTGAGAATTTAAAGACCTTCAGTCTTTTATTGCATGCTCCCTCGATCCATCGACAAGCAGTTTATACTAGACGCATTACTGGTTTAGCGCTAGCTTCATTTGCAGGATGCACTGTCCGAACGGAACGTCCAGTTGAGAACATGTGCTCAAAATCCCTATGTACCGATTAAAAAAAGAGAGCTGAGATCTAAGTATTCGAACAACTGACGATACTGTAAAATACAGATACCTATGATCCACAAACTGCGTTTCTGTATATCAATTGATTTTCTACGATATATTTTTTATTTTATTGTAAATGAATTAAACGCTAAATCTATAACCAGCTTTCCAAGGGCAGTTCATATTCAGTTCGCGACCCACCGACTTCCTAAGAGCAGGGATAGTAAACTAATGATACCCTCCTCCATTTGTTTCTGCCTACTCTGGTCCATACGTTAAACTTTTTGAAATAAAATATACATTACAACACTCGTAAATCTTGACGAGTGAAAAAAATAGTGGCTAAGATGGGCTTCGAACCTACAACCTTCGGATTACTAGTTCACTGCTCAACCATCTGAGTTAAAGAGTCACGATGGGAACAGTGCGCGTTTGGAAAATACACAAATAGGCTGGTTCTACTGAAGACACCCAAATTTTATCCTAGCTCCAGTATCTGAATGTTCATATGCATTATGTTTCGAAAAACTACAGAGAATACAATCTGACTCCATTTCGTAAAACTTTCATATAATTTGTATCTTTTCGTGGGCGTAAACGTAAGATATTTCTGCATTTGGTTGTGAAAAATAAAAGAGCCTCTCTCTACTGAACATTGCTACTATAAACTGAGTCCTTATGAAGTAGCAAGCTATACTACGATTGTACTTACTTGGTGGAAAAGGAGTGAATATCATCTGGAAGCCTTTCTCTTCTGTGTATGAGTCTGAATGAAATGTTAAAACAACATAGTTCCCAGTTACAACAATTGTCTTCCCACTTTGCTCACCGCAGAACACACCAACTGTGTCTTTGTTGACTGTAATCTTCAAGTAGTCGTAATTACTGAAAAGAAACGGCTTTCAATTAGTTTTTGCTGAGTGAAAATTTTGGACAATCAAACTAAAGCTCGTTGTGTCATTAGTGTATAGTGTAGTCCGCTTGGTTAGGTCCTACAACTACAGAGGTCTTAAAGGTCACTTATTTTCTGTTTTTATTTCCTTGTCTTTTGTTGGCAATTGGTTGTGCATGATGCAGGAAGCGGCGTGACATTACAATGTGAACTGCTAGCGCAGTATTTCGAGAGGGTGTATACAGGGTTTGATTGTATTTAATATTAATAATAATTTTTCGTCCAATTTTTGTCACTGGGTTCCTGTTTTTGGTTAACCTTTCATCAACAGTTGGCTGGAATCTTTTCTAAGGCCAGCAAACAAAGACTGCTTAAAGGCAAGCAAGACTCGGAAAAAGGGAAAACAGAGAAAAGGAGAGCTGATAAAATAATAATAAAATGTAAGTTAAGAGGACCTCCGAAACGGATTTCCCGTCTCTATTTTTCCGCGTGATTACTACGAGCGTTGTAAGTTATGCAAGTAATTATCTATTATTGGTCAGTATGGACGAATTTCTTGGGCTCTACTTCTTTCGTTACTGATTTTGCAATTGCAGGCGCCAGTTTTGGCGATTCTTAGCACGAAAAAAGCATTAGGTTGCTGGCCTACCTGCATGGATTACAAAACTTTTCCACGTAAAAGTATTCAAAGTAAATCTTCATCGCCATGCCATGTGGAATGGGTACCGTGTAGTTACAATCCATGTTTCCTGGGTATTTGTTTGGGTATCCAGGACTCTTTAGTGTATTATTCACCACTGAGCCACAATCTATAACAGCAAATACAGTCTTTTTGTTTAAATTTTGTAAGCCAAAACAATTTTTATTTGATATATATTGATATTATCACAAAATGAGCACTATCAACCAAAAAAAACGAGCTAACATTTTCAAATTGTGGTCGGAAATGAGGTCACTCAGTGAAAAGCGTTTACGAATTAAATTCTCAAGCTCATTAATAATTCGTGAAGAGAAAACAAAAGAAATCACTACCGTTACGGTGGTTTGGATACCGGATCATAATTATCATAAAATTTTGCGAACTTTTGCTTTGAATTTCTCTAAGAATTATGAACGGTTTGAGAAGCCATATCAAAATTCGAAAGAATATTTCATCACGTATCCAAACACCTCGAAGTCGGTTTTAAAAAAAAAAACTCGGCTGCGGTTCGTTTTTTTCTATCCACTTCTCAGTGTTTGGATTTCCTGATGAAGTTTGATATATTACATAAAATGTTGTTTCTGTTGTTGTTGTTGTTAATTGTTGCTCCTGGTTTTTTTTTTTCGGCACAGGAGAAACCACCCACCAGATAGCATTTTTTCCCAATTTATTTCAGCTTCACATAAGAAGTACTGTTTGTTTGTTTTCATCTAGTTTTACTGACATTTAAATGTCGTCCTGTTGAGTACTTATCAAAGGACGCAGGGTCATTGTGCTCACCTTGTTTAGCGAGGGCACCTTCCTTGTCACTCCACATCAATATGAATAGGAAGAAGAGCATTTTTATGGCGAATTTCTTGGCAATGACAACAAACATGCTCCACTTTTATTGCGAAAACATCATTCCCTAAGATAGAATACTACGTAATAAAACAAGTGTTAATTCAACGTAAAACAACACCATTTGAAACGATGGCATGTACATCGTCCATCCACCCACCCACCCATCCATCAACCCATCCATCCATCCATCCATCCATCCATCTGTCCGTCCGTCCGTCCGTCCGTCCGTCCGTCGATCCATCTGTTAGTGCTTTCAAAAAGAAAATTAAGACTTATAGTTTTGCATCGACAAATAACAATTATGTAATCTATATATTACAGTCAACGCGCTTCACGCATGAACGGCCATTTAATGAAGATTGCATTCTTCACGTGCGCATTCCTTTCTTTAATTGGACAAACGTATTCTTGTAGATAGACTGAAAGATTACGATTTTTTTTCGATGAACCAAATCGATTCTTCAAAAGGTCACACGTAACATCAGAAATCATCTACATGGCGCACTCGGAAGAAGTGCTAATCAATCGGTGTGCGACACATGCAGACTGCAGACTTGCAGACTTGCAGACTAGCAGACTAGCAGACTTGCAGACTCAACATACCGACCTTTCCTATTTCATTTTTAAACCAATGTTGAGCAAACTCCGCTGTTTCCACATCGCGTGCTTGCCACTCGGTATGCTTTAAATGACCCTTTAAAAGAAAGCCTTTATAGGCCGTTGGTTTGAAGGCTGAACTTAGCAACATTCGCCTCTCTTCAATCATTAGACAAATATACCAAAGACCCCCCCCCCTCCCCTCTGGGTTCATCTCTGTGCTCAGTTTCGGCGATTAAATATAAAGAGCCAGCTCCATAACGAATAGGATTTACAGCAGACCAGTTAAATTTTGATAGTTTTCAGGGCATCTCGCAGCAATAATTGCTAGCCACCTTGAAAAACGCCCGAAAAAGGGACTTCCATATGAAACGGGCTGGCCAGTACGGTGTTTAGGACTGAACGCCAATGCTTTTACCAACTGAGGTTCGCTTAGTGCTGCGAGTAAGGAAGTAAATAAAGTAGAAGAAAGAAACGGCGTTATTGGAATTAAAATAGCTAATTTCACTGCCTGGTTTGGAATGGTATCTTTTAGGGGTCAAATAAGCTTGAGCCACACCAGTCAACTCGCTTACACAGCTGTTATCAGTAGAGGACATAGAACCGTGCATGCAACTTTCAACTATAGTGTTTTATCAATTTTAGATAGCACAAATCCGTGTAGTTACACAACTAACAAGCTTCGGAATCGCACCACAATGATGTGGAAAACAGCGAAGTTTGCTCAACGTTAGTTTAAAATTGAATTAGGAAAGGTCAGTATGTTGAGTCTGCGAGTCTGCAAGTCTGCAGGTCTGCGAGTCTGCAAGTCTGCAGGTCTGCGAGTCTGCAAGTCTGCAGGTCTGCAAGTCTGCAGTCTGCATGTGTCGCACACCGCTAATCAATTACTTCAGGGATGTCATCCGTCATCAAGGATCCTAACCTCCACAAGAAAACAAGAACATGGTTGAGTCGTCGCGTGGACTGAATAGTGTCGAACGATTATATGAAAAGCTCCTTTTGGCACTCTCGTGTTCCGTGGAATATCTGACAATCCCAATCCAGCATTGAAAAGGTTAACGATTTCGTTCCTTGCAATAAAAGGCAAAGGTTTACTCGTTCCTTGCATTAGAAGGCAAAGATTTACTCGTTCCTTGCATTAGAAGGCCAAGGTTTACCAGGATCCTAAAAGCTCCCAAGCGAATTTCTTGCCATTTGGAGTTAGGAAACCTAAACTTTCATGTCCCGAGCATGTGCAAACCTATGTAGACCGCAACAAACCGCGGCGAAAACCGTTACAGGTTTAAAATTGTGGAGGCTGTTGTTTATATTTTCTGCGGGTTTCCGATTAAGCCACGAAACCTCCAGCCAAAGAATAAGTTGCCTTGTTAAAATTAGAGACTCCTTTGGATTTTCTTTCTAAGGATTTTCTCTTTACGGGTTATTTTTGTCGGCTTTATGTTATCGCCATTTTTTGCGCCGGCTTGAAAACAATAAAAATATCACGCGTGACATACCGGAAAATTGAGCTAAAAAAACTAACTTTTCAGTTCTGTTCGGAAAGTTTGAATTATTATTACGATGTAACAAAAAAAATTTCGAATAACTAAAATAGTGTTTCGAATATAGAATCCAAGTTTCAAAGAATCGCTAAATTTTTTGAATAATGAAATCGAAGAATGAACTAATCAATGAATATTTGAAGTTGAGCGTTCATGCGTGAACCGCGTTGACTGTAAACAACTCGCTTTTATTCTGTTAACGTATACACTTTTATAACGATTATTTGTATGCCTCACGGCTTTTAGGTAGAACAGATTTTCTATGTTTTGTAATAACATATGTAAAAATTTGATAAAATTACCGTGGTTAAATAAAGTTTTCTATTCTATTCTATTCTATTCTATTCTATTCTATTCTATTCTATTCTATTCTATTCTATTCTATTCTATTCTATTCTATTCTATTCTATTCTATTCTATTCTATTCTATTCTATTCTATCCATCCTTCCATCCACCCCCACAGCACGGTTGCTGTGCACGGTCATGAATATTTTAAGTGTTTGATTTATACGTCGGTGAAGTATGAACGTCCGGTTGAGTGTAGCCCTGAGAAGGACTGTTTGTGATAGCAGTGGGACCTGAGCAGAAGTCATCATCAGAGTCAAGTCCTTCAGGCCTATATATTTAATAAGCGGATAATCCCCGTTTAAATTCCCTATCCCTAGAATATCAAATCCAAGGATTAAAGGAAAGAGAGGAAAATAAATCCTCGATTAACTATCCATCCATTTTAAAATCTTATACAAAACTGGTTAAACAAGTGATTCGCGTCTACACGCGCGAGAATTGCTGGTTTTCACGTGATGTCCAGACCAGGTTGAAGGTGACTTAAAACTATATCTTTTCACACATTTCCAGCCCGATAGCGTCTTTCGTTTTTAAAATAATACAGCAACTTGCAACCTTGTTCCCAGGGTCTCTCTTCTCTGGCTCCCTTGTCGTTGTAGGGAGGCAGAGAAGAGACACCCTGGGAACGAGGTTGAGCATCTTGAATTTCTGGCTTTTCACCCTGCGTGACACCAACATAGCGTCGGTGACAAAGCTTTCTCGTATGCAAGAAAGGACTCTCCTTGTGATTTTTAGTAGTTTGGGCAGTTAAAGTATTAGGAAAGAGTATCATTGTGAGTGTAGAGTAGTCCACGAGAGAAAAATAATCGCCCGAAGAGCAGAAGTGAATTCCAGATGTTTTTATTGATTTTCGGCCGCCATGTTGGTGCCCCTCCGAGGGACACTAACATGGCGTTTCCATACTGAGCTCTATAAAATTCAGTCGTACGTTTCGGCAAATAACTCAGCAACGGAATACCGTACAGATCTGAGACTTGGCGAAGTTGTTCATTTGTTAATCCTTTATAATATTACAAATTGTTGGCTTCTTTCATCAACTGGTTTCGATTTTAATATTTTATGGCGTGACAGTGAAAACCGAGAATACAACAGAGCGCGCCAAAAAATGTAGTCTCCGTTACTGATTGAACAGATTAACCTTTCGAACACTTATGCAATACTCAGCTGTATTTTTGAACAATTTTTGGACTTTTTGCTTAGTTGCCATGCTTCTGTCAATTAATAAACCCCTGAGTTTTAGAGAATTAATTCGTTCTAGCAAGTTTTAAATGTAAAACACTGCTTTTAAAAGTCACCTGTTTTCGGTAAATCTGCAAATTAAGATAAAACCCCCTGAGTTTTCAAGAATTAATTTACTCTGTGTAGCTTTTTAATCTCGCCAAAGACATCTGCTCAGGGAAATTTAGGAATTGAGATAAGAAGCAAATTGAAAGTTAAAAACAGATCAGACTCCAGCAGCAAACATGAATAACAGCCAGCAAGACGCGATTCGCCATCTGACAGGCAGCAATATCTACTCTTGAATCAGTGGCTACCAGTTTCGTGATTGCTGGTAGAACCTTATCGTATAGTGGACTATAAATACTAGTAGAAAATTTATGATTTCTGGAAAGATATCCCACCGCCATTTAACGTGAATTTAGTTAAGCTTACTATAGTCCCCCCCCCCCCCCCACAAAAAAATGCACTTTATTGCCAAAGCGTTTACGGTTAAAGTTTTAGAAACGGGTATTTGTAGAGTCTTTTCGTCTCCTGTGCGCAGCAGACGTCTAGTACGCATCAGTTCTCAAAGTGGTGCCGTGAATGATGGGAGCCAATAATCCGAACCCCTTCCTTGTGGCTTTGTTTCATCAGTTCAACATAAATACAGCAATGCTTTGTAGTTTTTGATTAAACGAGGAATATAAAAAAGGTATCCCTGCAGTCCACGGGTAGTACGAACCCAAGAGTTCTTTTTTATCCAAAACCATGCGGGGGACCCAAACTGTTTTGTAACACAACGCAATATAAACCGTAAACTGTTGAATTCTTGAACACGAATTCGAACCCCAAAGCCACTTTACAAATAATGTATAGAGATAAATAGAGAAAGTAAGAAAGAGCAAAGGACTGACATATTAAATTTGGCGAAAACTTTGTTTTTTTTTTTTCACTGCAACATGATCAATTGGTGCCAATATTCTTGTTTCATTCATCCAAAGGAAGTAAAAATTAACAGCTCTTCGTTGAAGTTGGTCAGTTTCTTATGCTCACGAAATCCTTATATCTGATTTATCAGGATCAAGGGAACGTTAATTTCAGAAAAGTCCGAAAACAGAGCGGCGAAACGGATACAGAAGTGTTTCTAGGCGTTTAAGGAGGGGCAGTTATATTTCTCTAACAAAACGTCGCGATGTTTTCAAATCCCTGTTTATAACATGTGGTTAAAATGGTGCACTTTTTCCTCTCATAAATGTGGCTTCCTTGGAACAGAAATTCCTAGTTTAAGAATTTTTTTTTCTATGTAGCTTTAAAAGTTCCCTAGTAAGGACTCATTCGGGAAAGACATATTTAAAAGAACTAAGATTAAAAAATAATAAATTAAAAAGGGAGTAAACTCGAGTAGCAAAGATGAATGATAGCAAGACGAGACCCACTAACATAACAGGAATCAGTTTGTACCAGTTTTGTGATTACTGACAGAAAAATCGTACAGTGGACTAAAACCAGTCGAAAATTCATGATGTCTTTTACATGGACACAGTGAGCTGGAAAGGAACTATTGTTGTCTCCCAGCGCCATTTGGAATGAATTTGAGTGAGCTAATCTTAAACTCTCTTAATCCCCTATTCTGGGGGCATCTTTAGACTGAGAGAGGCCCGTAAGTCTTAATTAAAGAATTAGCCTGCTCTATATAGCTTTAAAAGTCGCCCCCCCCCCCCCCAGCCACCAAAAAAAATAAATAAATAAATAAATTCGCACTTCATTCTCAAAGTGGTTACTGTTAAGGTTGCTGAGGTTGGCTTAAAAGATAAATATGGCAGTTTCCTGTGGTTTTGATCAAACAAGGGACATGAAAAAGGTATTCCTGTAGTCAACAACTTGTACGAACCCAAGAGGTCTTAGTTTCTTATCTTATCGTCATTAGGAACTAGAAGCCACGTGCTGCAAAAATGAAGCCATGGAGTGGAACCAAACTGTGCTGTAACACAAACAATCAGGCAAAAATCGTTCAGTTGTTTTAGACGAACCTTAAAGCCACAAATATCATTCCCTGAACAAATATGTAGAAATAAACAGAGAAAACTGGCAAAGTGTATCGCGCTAAGGGCACAGGGCTGTCGTTGTAATTTGGCAATGAGTTGATGTTGCTTCATTTAACCAACGAGAGCGGCCAAAAAAGCGTTGGCCTTGTATAAGTTAAAATTCTTGTGCTTACGAATTGTATTTTATCAGGATCGAAGGAACTGTAATTTCAGAAAACTCCCCACGGAAGAAACCAGATCGGTGAAATATATAGTTTATGCAGTATTTTGTTAAGCATTTAGGGAACGGCAGTTGTTTGACTTTAACAGATCTCTGTGATGTTTTTGAATCCATGCTATAGCATACAGCGAAAGAAAATAATAATAAAATGAATAAATAAATAAATAAATAAAACAGAATTGCGCAATGTTTTTTGCACATACTTGAAAGTTCTCTGGCGGTATTAACAAAAATTTGTGATGTAAGAGAAAAAAGAAAACTTCATACAAACCCGCCTCTGCAATATCATTTGGGGGCTTCTCTCTCGCTGTATTTGCAAAAGCACGTACCTCTGTTTTTGGGCTCTTCGAAGCTCTCTCTCATTCAAGACTGATTTGTGATCCTGATTCCACACTTTTGGAACCCTGTAAGAATAAGGTTGTTGTTAATCTAAAGAAGACACAGACGGCAGGAGAGACGGCGACCATAATGGGATTGTTGGCAATGTTTTAGTTCCTTACTCTATATATCTCTAGAATTTTGATTTTGATCTCTAATACACAACCGGCAGAGGCAGGTTTTTTACTGTCATAAATTTTTGGTAAAATGCAGCTTTAATAACAGGAGAAATGTGCCCGCATTGCAAATAGCAAAACGTGTCACAGATTTAAATAAAATAAGCAACCAGCATGTAGCGTAAGCAAGTCATATAAGCATAACTAAAGGATACCGAGATCAATTAAATCTGGTTTTATACACCACACTGAGATCACAGGTTTTCTGGGTTTACTACGGTACCTTAGAGAAATCTCAAATATCAATACACGCGGAATTCAAAAGCTTGATTGTACCATTAACGGCTTCAGTTACTAATTGGTTTTTGTTCGACAATGTTAGCGGTTTCTCAGCTGGGGAAATATACAACGAAAAAAATTACAAGAAGATAATTTACTCTTTTTTGGTTAAAACATCGTCTGTTAACCTTCTGTCAAATTATATTTCTATTAGCTAGAGTAGTACAAAATCCCACCCTTTTGAAAACTAGGTTTTCTTATATATCTGAATTTAAAGTGTAATCACTCACGACTTAACCAAACACCACAATATACAAAACCAGGTGTTTTTCACATCATAGTTACTCGAGGGACTGGTTATGAAACCTTGCAAGTTTCAAAGGCCATAACAAAGGTGCTGCAATTTATGTTCTCAAACTCATTAATAATTCATAAAGAGAAAACAAAGGAAATCACTACCGTGACGGTGGTTTGGATACCGGATCTTAATTAGCATAAAGTTTTGCGAACTTTTGCTTTGAATTTCTCCAAGAATTATGAATGGTTTGAGAAGCCATATCAAAAACTCGAAAGAGTGTTTCATCAGGTATCCAAACACCTCGAAGTCGGTCAAAAAAACTCGGCTGCGCCTCGTTTTTCCAACCCACTTCTCGGGGTTTGGATATCCTGATGAAACACCCTTTCTCGTGTTTGATATATTACTTGAAAGTTCTACGAAAGTGCACAATCTTTTGTTTTACGATCGCACACTACGGCTGAATAACTTAACAGTGATATTTTTATTGGTTCGTTGCTCATGCAAAATTCAAAACCTATTGTTGTTTGTGCACTGTCGAGGCTAAAAACGGTAACAAAAACATAAAACAAAGGACTTTGGTGAGCTTCATAACCAGATTCTTTTATTAACTATGTTCACATTAAGTGAAAGAATAATTATTTTGGAAGGAGGGAGCTTCATTCTTTCTGAATAATGAATATTAACCTTTGTGTGCATAATAAATAACAAGAAATTTCCATTAAAAAGAAAAACGGTGCCCATGGTTCTGCAAATTAAGAACTCGACCTTTGAGTTGAAAAGAATTGATTTCCGTTCTAGCTGGTTAATTTTAAACTCCCCTACCTCACCTGTTTTGGGTAAATTTGCAAATTAAGACAATACCCCCTCAGTGAGATTTAAAGAATTAATTGCCTGAATTAAGTCACCTGTTCTGGGGAATTGGGGAATTGAGATTGAAAAAAGATAAATTTAAAAACAGGGAGTAAAGTTCAGCAAAGAAAATGAATGACAGCACGAAGCAGTCCACCAACAGGCATGCGGACAACCGCTACAGGGTCAGTGTTACTAATCAATCAGGTTTTCGTTTATTGCTGAGAGAGAACTTTAAAACAAATAATTTTATTCCTGTGAACAGAAGGCAGTTCTTCTAATGGTAATTTGGAACAAATCAGAAGTAAATCCAAAGCTCATGTTGTTTTTGTTGCACGGGTTTTCTCGCGCTTGACGCCTGTTACCTGTATTTGCTTCGAGAGCTGATTGGTCCATTGGGTAATTTGTATTTGTTGTGATTGGCTAGGGTAATTACTTTGATTTTGGTTTCGCGGCACTAAACTGAAAAGCTGGACTACAAGTAGCTCCTCCTTCCGCTTAGGAATAGTCAAGCAAAACTAACAAAAATATACGAGCGAGCGCAACTGATTGCCTGCCGTGTGGAAACGGAATGCGCGCGCGAAGAGCCTCTAGTGTACACAGCCTCGTTCCCAGGGTCTTTCTTGGACGGGCAGAAGAGACACCCTGGAAACGAAGTTGCTCGTGTGCATACATGGGCTATTTTCTTGCTCGCACGTGTGTTGTTTTTGCTCGACTATCTCTAAGCGGCAAGAGAGGCTGCTCGAAGTCAATTGAAAGCGCTCTATTGTCTTGATTTCTGAAATGTCTGTATGCGTCCTACTTGTGCCTTTCTTGTAAGATCAAGTTTTCTCTTTTTTTCCCGCTTTTCTACCTGTCCCCATCTTCTTTACTCGTAGCCACGTGCTTTATAGCTCCAGGACTGAGTATCTGCTAGTCACCTCCCTGCATTGTTTTGAGTTTCGCCTCATTTCTCAGAAAAAAAAAAAATATTTGGCGCTGGCTATCCACTGGTTTGGTTTATACTGAAACAATTATTCACCTCAGTGTCATTGAAGAGTAGTAGATATTTACCTCGCCGCTTCGCGGCTCAGCAAATGGTCGCCACTATTCCCTTCCACTTCAGTGAATAATTGTTAATTATTACCAGGAGATTTAAGAATTATTCCACGAGTGTGCGTTGGATATGAGATGTTCTATAACCAAAGGGCAGGAGGGGCTGTGGGGACGCCGATTTGGTTATAAACAGGTCATGTCCCACGAACACGAGTGTTGAAAAAATGGGTGAGAACATTATGAATGTGAACCAATACAAAGCTACATATTCAATGACCGAGACTAAGGAGAAAATAAATGCCATACCTTTTTTCTCAGCATTATCAAAACGTCGTTTAGTTCGCGTGATGTCAGTTAACTCGTTTTCATTTGCATTTATTGACATTATTTACAATAAAACTCTGCGCTTTTCAGCCTACAACAACAATGACAACAACAATGTCAACTAAAAGGTCTTGGTAGCAGGAAACAAGTTAATATTTTAAAGAACAACACAACACTTTTAAGTTTCAAAGACATGTTTCGGCATCCCTGATGCCATCCTCAGTTGAAGGAAAAAGTTACAACAAAGCTATTTATATGCAATAGTGATTAGAATTGTAAATGAAAATGTATAAGCAAGAGTGACAAGAAAAAAGCGTGATTATGTGAAATCTAAACAAACAATTTTAAATTAACATGTTTAACCTGTTGATTTAAAGTGGGCTTTTCCCAGTGGATATGTAAGGATTCTTTGATCTTTAGTTGAAAGCTTGTAGTGGCGCAGTCTAAAATGCTGAAGCAATTGGTCGATCACAAATCGCGGCAACTTTCAGATTGTTGCAAGTGTTTGTACACGTGAGAGGCCTTATCCGTAGCTAAATGCTCACGTACGCGTGTTGAAAAGTGACGGGTAGTTTCACCGACGTAACAAGCGTTACAGCCTGCACATGAAAATTTGTAAACAACACTCGAAGGGAGATTGCTTGGGATAGGGTCCTTCGCTCTAAACAAGTTTCCGATTTTAAAAGAAGAGAAAATTAACTTAATATCAATGTTATTACAGTAGCGTTTTATCAGGTTGCGAATGCGTTTCTGAGTGACGCCAGAATAATGGCCCCCCCGTTTTGGGAAGCTTGTCTGACTCCACAAAAATAATAAACGTTGTTTTATACTTGCAACTCCCCCTTTGAAAAAATCCTGGATCCGCCCCTGCGTTATGTTTCATTTGTTTCCAACTGCTTTTGTTTTTTAGGTATATAGGTAGTTACAATTGTAGGTACCTCATTCCAAATTAACTTTTCATTAATTTAAGCATTTATAGATAGCTAAAAAAATAATTCCAAAAATTTCATCCTGAACTGGGATTCCATTTTACAACGCACACTAAAATTTCCCGCGGTTACAAGGGGCACAACGTGATCACATGATTAAAAAGTTCGCTTAGGATCTTTACAGCTAGTAAGACAGCTGCAACGCAGTGCGTTGCCTCACACCGTCAAAAAGTCCTTCTCAGCAAGAATATAAACGTGGCTGTTTCACATAGCAAAGAAAAGCCTTTAACCCTTAAAACTGACTGCCATTTTCAAGAACGTGAACATTTTGAGAGTTATTCACTTCACTTTTTCAGATATTCAGTTGAGTTTAGTTGTCCTGGTCTCGCACCCCGATTACATTGAGGTGTAACAAATTTGTTTGTCTTTAATCAAGTTGAATTTCTTGTTGCAACAGAGCGGTTGTTTATTGAATGCCGAAACTAATTCGCGTTTACTTTGATTTTCTTTTATTTCACTCTGTGATTGGCCAAAAAGCTCGCGCCAAATTTTTTTCAACCAATAGGAAGTATAACCCGCAAAAAACCAATCCTGACTTGCCTGCAAGCGTTTAATTTCCCGCGATTGACCAGCGTCCGTTGCTTGTATTTGCTTCGACTTCCGATTGGTTGATTTTGTTATTTTGCGTTGTTTTGACTGGCCAGAGTAATTGCTTTGGTTTTGGTTTTAACAACGACAGTTAATTGAAAACCGCTCTATATAAACACTGACATTAAGCTTACTAAACCAGCTACTACATCTAAAAGTGATATAACAAAGCTGCAAGTCCAAAGAAAAACGAAAACCAGGCCAGAGAAGTGTTAAACGTCATTCTGCCAATTTTAAACCCACAATGCCTCTCCTTGGCGTACGAAATGAACAGGGCGACGTTTTGACGATCTTTGAACGGATGACCTTCGCTCCAGTAAGAAGATGTGGTGGAGTTAATTTCCTCGTAGATAGCTTTGAAAGAAAAGAGGAGAGAGAAACATCATTACAGGGGCATTCGCGTCTACCAATAGCCGTCATCCCACTCCCCAATTTTTGTTGTATCACTGTGAACCACTTTCGTGACATAACACTGGCATACAAAGCGAGTTTAGTCAAGCCATGACAGAACTGAAGCCTGTTATGTCGCCGACATATATCCGACCACGATTTGAAGAAACATGCCATTCGTCAATATGTTTATTTAATTCTGAGTATTTTAATCGTCTTTGATTGGTTCCTACGTAACATATACCTTCAGCACCTTAACTATTAGAGTCTCATTAAGAAAGCCAGTCCTTTCCAAACAAATAGCAAAATTGTACTTCTTTCATATCTTTAATCATCTCTCGATATTTGGCATAATATTCCCGTGGTAGAGTATATTATAAAACAATTATCCCACTCAATCTTGCCGTTAATGCCTTTAAAGCTCAGTATAAACAGTCATCTATTCCCACCTTTCAGACTCGATATATTTCTTATGGTTATAACTAGTGGGATTAAGTTAAAGGGGCTGTGTCACGGCAGTGTAGTCTAATTTGTTTAGTTTTTCCAATTACTCGCCCTTACTTGCTATGGAACTTAACATTAACGAAGAAATTATTTCTAAATGACAAAACCACGACTTCGTGACAAACAAATATGAATCCTGAGCGTTGTATTCAAATTTACAAAAAAAAACAGAAAAACTGTTCAGCCTAACAGTTTTTTAAAACCCCCATTTGCAATCCGTGTTAATCTTCTTCAATCTGGCCCATCCATGCCTTCTTTAGTATTTGCTGTGTTATTTAAACCTTCTTCAATGTTTTATGTGGTTTTTTTTATGTTTTGCTTAATTTGGTGGCCAGGTCCTGGTTGCTGAATTTGGCTAAATTTCGTGACATAGCTCCTTTAAAAATCAAGAGATATCATCTTTGATCAGATTATTTACCTTGTTCTCATGACCTGTATGTTCTGATTAAAAGTGTTACTATAGGGAGAAATTAGATGCCTGTCACTACTGGGGCTTAAAGGGTTAAGTATGTGTTTGCTGTCAAAAATCCTCTTACCAGCGCAGTGACTCGTGATCCTTGCAGCACACATACACGGAAGCAGAAACAGATAAAGAAGACAAACAAGCACACAGCCAAGATAGACCAGTTCCATCAAGGGAGCCTTCATGGCAATTTCCTCTGATATGTACATGACAAATGCAATGACGCTTGCTCCGTAGGTGAACCAGTGCAGCACAAACCACACACTGTAGGCAGACACGGTACTGAAAACTACTGTGCACAGGTCTTCATGAATTCTGATGACGTCATCGAGGCTCCCGTTTTGAATGTTCCGGATTAGCTTGAGCGCGTCCTGTGCTAACGTACCTGAGGAAATGAACGCGAAAAAAACATACCGTATTATTTGACGCCCCTCTTCGATTAAGCGCCTCTCTTGAACACGAAATTTAAAATAAGCTCCCTCTCCACCCTGCTAAAAACAGTAAGAATTTATAACTGAAGGCATGGTCTTTTAAAATTTTTTTTAAAGGTTGAATCAGTGAGCAGCACGTCTGGGAACTTCTTTAGTTGTAAAACTATTTTATATTCTTACGCGTTTCGTGTGAGTAACGAACACGTCATGTTTTTTTTAGAAACAAGCTCCGAGCTCTTGTAGTTTTGTTAGTAAGCGCCTCTCCTCGAATAATCGCCCCTCCTCGATCAAGCGCTCCCCTTGAACACGAAATTTGAAATAAGCGCCCGGCGCGCTTATTCCGGATCAAATACGGTAGTTCTTATGTGCTTCTTAGACAACTTGTTAAAGCAAGGAAATTTCTGTATTGTGCTGCATTGGTGCGGGTAAAATCTGGCCTCTTTTAGAACGATTTCCTTTCAAAACACGAACAAACGCTGGCGAACCGCGCTATCTTTTTAACTGACATGAATAATGGGTGTAGTGAGGTGCTATAATGATGATGATGATGATGATGATGATGATGATGATGATGATGATGATGATGATGATGATGATGATGATGATGATGATGAGGGGCTGCTACACTAGAGCCTTAAACTACCCAACCTAACCTTTCCTCAGACTGCCTTCCCCCCAACATTCCCTCGTTTTCGAATTCGGGAGTTAGAGATCGGAACAGTAGCTAACTTACCAAGAGCGAACGAACTGACGGCGAACACGTTGCAAGTATTGACGGACGTCCAATGTGCTAGAAATGCGGCTGTTAATCCTACCGTCGAAACAATCCCAGACATAAACTGGACTATGTGATGCCAGGCCACTGAAGTTGATATCATGTAGAAAACAAAAGCGACGAATAGCAAGTGAACTTCTGTACTGTGAACGTGTTTCATCACTGACTGTGAGGGAATTGCCAAGGCTGAGTCCTTTCGTTTCGCTAACATGAAGCAACTAATGAAAACAAGATATGACATAGCAGCCGCGACAGAAAAAAGTGCAGCGCATATTTCTGCCGTTTGATGGTGATGTTTATCGTCTGGTCTTATCACCTCGTCGTCCTCTGAATTGTTCATTGCGTCACACTCAAAGTCCGGGCAAATGCCCGTAAGAAACGACAGCTCGAATACAACTTGGTAAATACAGATCGCGCTGAAAAAAACACGAGGGGTGTAGCTCCACGCATGATGTCCCCACAATCCAACTACACAGAAGCAAACTTTGAAAACGGCCTTGACAAATGTGGTACATCTACTTGTACGAAGTGGCTCTCGTCGGAGGTGGAGGTTCGAGTAAGTTTGTGTCATTGAAAGAAGTGGTTCAGTTTCCACTTCATTCATTTGAACATAAACTTCACCTCCTCGGTTTGTTGGACCTTCTTCTTCCATCTTGGTTGTAACTTTTCAGTGTTTTAGTCACAAGGAATGTGTATCGTCAATACTAAAGCCTTTTTCCTGGTCCTTTATTTACTCCAGAAATCCTTTAAGTGACCTGAACGCGCGTGTTATACGTTTCGTCGATCACGCGATCGGCTTCTCCTTAAATAGTGCGGGTTGTATTTCATTTTAGTAGTTCAACACGGTAACAAAAACATGTCACGGGCACATACCGAAAGTTGCAATTTGGGGGGGGGGGGGGGGGCGGGGGGTGGATTGGCATGTGGAAAAGGAGATGTGAGACACTGGGTCTGTGGACGTGAATCGGCCATGTGCTGGAAATTGACCTGCGTTAACAACTACTGAACATGGCCAAAGAAAATTTGCTTGCATGGCCTTCTTCACATGACGTGACTTCGGATTCAGGGGCAGGATTCACAAAGCTGTCTTTGTCAAGATGAATCCTAAGTATTGTTTAACAATAGGTTTTCATGAATCCAGCCCAAGGACAAAACTGACTGGGACGGAAAGAAACGAATATTGATCAGCTCTGTGGTTAATCAGACCGTATCCGTATTGTAATTAACAACGGTTTCCTGTGACGATAGAAGCTGTGCGTGCTTAGCATATTCAATGACATACAACACACAAGATGTCACACGCAAACTCAAGACCGGGTAACCTCTACACCAGACCTTGTCAACCTTAGCACATATCCGAGTAAGAAGACGCCTGCTTAACAGTTTTGAAAAGATAAGAAACAAGGTTTCGTCTTTCAGGTATCATTATATTTAATCTGAAGCCTTTGGGTGAAGTCGGTGAACCATATTCATGACAGCTCAGTGTCATGTTTTCACATACACACTCTTTTCTGAGAGAGAATTTGAAAGCGTTGTCTGGAACTTTGTTTAAAGAGAATTTACCTTCAGTTGAAACAAAAGTTAAAAAGAACTAAACGAATGGAGTGAATATAGATCGTGGTTTGAAATTTCCATTGAAATGAAATCTCTTTAAATTTGTTAATTATTCTGGGTTGCTATTCTGAAAGGTAAACGTGACATGTTTGTTCTCAATTCTTTCCCATAAGAACAGTTAACAACACTCATGCATAGCTTCCCTATAATATTTAAGACTACAAACCATAACAATGACGATGTCAGTTTAAAACCCGATGAAATGGGTGGGGAATCATACAACTTCTTAGCAGCCGCTGTATTCAAGTGCGATCATTCGTCTGTGTAAATTAAGATGTCACGTTTTAATGGTCGCTTGGTTCGTTTTCTTCGATCTTACCATCTGTTTTCTTTTATCCTCAAGCGACGAGCAACATAAATGTCTATTTAGCTGGTTACGTCAGGTTTAGATTTAATTTTTATTTCAGTCCATGTCAGTCTTGCATGCAAAGTGTGCAAGGCTTGGTAGCTCCTTTGACGTAGACTGCAAGTAGTCTCTACTTTGACGTATTGTTGACGTCACCAGGAGTTAGCAGTTTGGACTGGATTTATCATTTGCTGGAGAGGGGAATTGCGCTAAAGTTAAGGATTATTAAGGATAAGTACCTTCGCTCGTATACGTAATGTTTCAGGATGTCAATTCTCAAGGGTAGGTTGGGGCAGTCTTAAATTTGTTTTAAACAAATTTTCCGAGGGACTTCGCCTTTTCTAGTTGCAACCCATTAACCCCCTACTGAACTGGATCAGTTAGGTTCCCGCTGGTGCAAATATCAGAAAAACTGAGTTTTTGTGCACGCCCAAATTATCTCCCTCTCATAGTTAACGCCTGCGAAAGAATAGAGATTGTATTGTATCTTGAACGCTATTGAAGGGTACTTTCGCGCGACTGGACTCTGGGCTCAAAAATCGGCTTTAACAATAGTGAAAGGGTGCTTTGGTTGACTTACGATGGTGTAAAAAATTCTAAGAAGGCTACAAAGTCTCCATTTACTTAAGGTTACTCCGGACCTTCGCAGGTGTCCTCCTGTGTCCTCCGGGAAAAAATTCGTATAAGCACCATTTTAAAGGAAAGCAAGGCAAACTATATATCGTTGGAAAGCTTAATAAATGTAGATTTCGGGAAAAAAAATATGAATTGCCAGTTTTATAATTTCACAAAAGTAAATTACAAAAATGACCACAAAAATGACCATGCGTCATTCAATCAAACAAATAAATTAATGGGGTACCAAAATTTGGCAGATTTCTGTGAAATTTGGCCTGAACATTCCTTAGATCCTGTGAAACAAAAGTGCGTCGGGGATTTTTGAAATTTGTAATATTTCACCCGTGGCGATCTTCCATGCAATGCCCATCGTGTGTATTCTTTGCTGCTTGAAGTTTACAGATTAATTAAGAAATCACCAGTCAGAATATCGAAAAATGCTGACACACGTTTGATTGATCCTTTGTGATTAACACTGTGCAGTTATTTTGCTAATGCGCTTGGATTTGATACCCTGTTAATTCAATTGAATGACACATGGTCATTTTCGTGGTTGTTTGCGATTTTCTTTCGTGGAATTGAAGAAACCGGTAATTTAAAATCTACATTTATTAAGCTTTTCAACGATATATAGTTTGCTGTGTTTTCCTTTAAAATGGCGCGCATATACGAATTTTTTCCCCGAGGACACCCGCGAAGGTCCGGAGTAACCTTAAGTTAAACCTGGTGTAGATAAGGCTTTGAAGTGTTTCCCAGGGAGAGAACAAAAAATATCCTGCCGAAGAAATACAGCACAAGACGAACCCAAATGGAAACTACATGTAGCCCTGCAAGGTGGGTTTTTAAACAAAACAGAAATAAGCAAAATGTAGTTTTCAGCTTTGGATTTCATCCCAGGGAGAATGAATTTTTTCTTTTTGTTACTGACTTAGGGTTATGTCCACTTTTTCCTCAACCAACTCCACACTGATACTCTTCCAAGAAAAAAGAAATATGGGCGGTAGAGGGAGGCATGCACTCATTGGAGGTGAATGTGTTTATACTCTGAAAACGAATCAACGTTCTTTTTGTTTCTTACACAGAGTTTAGAATTCTTGGAGTGTGAACGCACTGTCTTCGCAAGAGACGTAATTCTTGACCTCGCCACGTTTCGTTATTTGGATTCTATATGGCGTTATTTCTGTTGACGCTCACGTTCATGACACGCCTCACTGCTGTAGACTCGGCAGCCAACATCACAGGTTGTACTTCTCTATCTAACGACCAATGCAAGCAAAACCTCACTTCATGTCCTCAGCCTCCTTGTGCGTTTTCGTGTGGTAGGACAGCGCATCAATATTCTTGCAGTCAAGATTGCTCGCCATCTGGCAATCTCACGGAAGGAAATATATGCGGGGCGTTAGAGTGTCAGGCCTCGGACTACTGTAACCAAATATGCTTGAGACTCGACTGTAATTCTTTGAGTTGCACTTCCAGAAACTGCCGTCAAACGTGCACACTTGCTGACTGTAGAAGTATGACGTGCCAGCAGAGTGTCGTTAGCTGCGAACAGATGGTATTGATACCTCCAAAAGGCCAGGTAATGAAGTGTGATGCAAAGTCATGCAATCAGAATTGCCAACGAAGCAGTAGGGGCCACTCATGTGACATGACGTGCTCCGAGACAGTCGAGACATGCGACGAAACAGGTCGCAGTAGCAAGTCAAGTCAACTCCAATGTTCTGCTGGTGTCAAAAACTGTACTCAAAGACTACAGCTCTTCGCAATTGGTCACCTGGAGTGTGACGCGAGCAGATGCGTTCAGCAGTGCTCCCTCAGCTCGTGCAGCATGAAATGCTTGTCGAGTGCGCGCGAGTGCACGCAGACTCAAGATGGGTTTGGTTCTGAAGAGGTTACCATGTTCTGCGACGCAGATATATGTAGACAACATTGCGGCGATGCCAAGTGTAATGTGACTTGCTCGTCAACTGTGAAAGAGTGTTACCAAACGTGTAATAGCGGCAATTGTTTGGTGACCTGTGATGCGGAAAACTGCTACGGAGTCAAGGGAATGTCCACCACCCCAACACCAACGTGGTTCTATCCCACTGATGGTGTCTCACATACCCGGGGTACCTTACTAACTTTATGTCTAGTGGTTATGCTATATGCCCTTACTTAGCTGTCACTTCAGTGCCTAGTGGTTGTACTATGTGTACCCAACATTACTCGACAGGGCGGCCAAACACGTGCCACATGTTGAATTCAACAGTGTTGGACGTTGTTGGATGTAAACGTTGGACCCGTTTGTCCACGGCCTTTGCACCTATTTAGTATCCGAATCTTGTAAACCAGACATCAGACTTGACAGCAGTCAAACGCAAAAAGCTACGACATATCCGGTCTTTCAGAGCCTTGAAGTTTGAATCAATTCAGAAGTTTACGAGCGCGAAGTTTGTATGAAAACCACGCACATGTACTTACACCGGCAAAACTTGTGCATAACAGTTCATTTCCAACACATACTCAACGTAAAAAGCTTAAGTTTTCAGAAACGGCGTTCAGGTTTGCGGTTAAAGTGAGACTTTCGACATTTCTCTGTATTTTCCTTTGTAAAATTAAGGCGGCAACTGCACACGCGTCGTGCGTTTGACCGCTATGAAACATCAGACTGGTAGGCTGAACGATATCTATAAAAAAATTCCGAAGGTCTTTGGGCCAGGAAAAAAGTTATACATCAATCATCATATGTTTTTTGGTTTCGTACATCTAAAAAACATATCGCCCCAAGTTACACGGCCCGACCGGTGTACGGAAGGTCATGGGTTCGATTCCAGTCGGGGACTTTGTCCCATCGCGTCGTAAGCTGAATATTCCATCTTTCTTAATTATAGAACTTATTACACAAGGCCACGAACTAGCATCAACTAACGAAAGAAATACCATAAGAACAAAATCAATCAAAGCAAAGACAAGTTTAAATTTTATTTAAACCTTTTTGAGGCACAGCTACAATTGAAAAATACAACATAGCTAAAGCACAAATTCCCGTAAAATGCTCTGTTTTCTTGGAAAGGATGAATTTGAAAAATATCACGTATATATCAAATGGACCAGCCAAATTTAAAACACGACCAGCAATCTACTTTTTTCTAGATCTATCGGACAATTTCATTCAAATAAAAGAGATAACTGAGTTTTGAAATAAATTCGTTTAAGTTGAAGCGAATTTAAGAATTCCTTGGTCGCCCCATTTAGGGGTAGTTCAATATACAGAATTTGTTTCGAATTTTGCATGTAAAGTGTAAACCCCACTTTCAAACCATTTTCCTATTTCTCAAAGTATTTTTACGACCGCAATCGTATAATTTTAATATACATTGTTTACACCCCTATAGTGTAAAAATTTACATCAGAGTACAAGAACGACTCTTCAAACCTACTGTGCATTAATTAGATTATCACGTGTCACGCCAATCTCATTCCAAGAGGGCCCTTCACTAATGAAATTCATGTTACAGTTACCACACATAGTCTCTTGAATAGTCTCCTTACCATCAAGGGTACAACATTAAAGGTGACTATATGTTTGACGACTCTAACATGAATTAATGCCTCCCTAATGGTCAGCAGCAGGAAGAAGCGAGGGCACTGGACACGTATCTGGTTGCACTCTTAACCAATCCTGTGCTTGTACTATAATCTCGAGTTCCTAATTTAAAATGAAGCTCCACTACATTCTATTATTCAAACAAAATGATATCATTCCACTTACAGTGTACGCTATGAATAACACGTTAAGTAAGGAAGTTAAATTGTATCTGCATACATGAACGAATGACGAATAAACCTTTGATAATTTACAAGAACATCGCATGTCTCTTCTCTAAATGATAAATTATTTCACATATAAAATTGCAACACCCTACTAACATACCCCACCAAAGTAAATTAAAGCCACTGCACTGACTGGCTGCGTAGCAAGCGTTTCTGTGTTTTTTTTCTAAGCCTCAACTTTTGCTTGACCAGAAAGCGATCAAAGAGCAAGAAACTCCCGGCACAGAAATGCTTGAAGCACAGGCTACTGCTTAGAATTGGCTTTAGAATAGCTCCAGCCTGCCACAGCCCTGCTAAAGGATGTCTGTAAATAACGCCAGGTCAAGAACGGGGTTTCGTTGCAAGCTGCATGGGCAAGGCGTTGCTGATTTTAATGAATTTGTTCATTAAAACCCCACATAAAATGTGCTCTTATATGTAGGCTTGAATCTTTGATCTGTCAACATCAATTGAGATAGCTATTACATCTGTAGCACAGTGACCTGTACTTTTGACCTACGGAATATAAACTGTAAAACTGTCCAACTGTTTATTTCAGAAAAGCACCGCTACACCATCACTATGGAACTTCCCACTTTCCTGTGGGCTGCAAAAGTTTATTACTGTATTTTGTCACGAAGTATTGCGTGATGTCTCTCTTCATGCCATAAAAAGCCATATTCACCAGCCAGTATACACCGGGTACTGTCTTTCTAACAGTCGCTGTCTCTGCTCATTATTTCTGCCAAAAAATCACGAGTTATCAATTTCACCACAAAAATTGTATGAAATTGCCTAGTGGGGCGGGGGGGGGGGGGTGTACTCTATGGTTTTTCAGCCTTTTTACTCAGAAAGTGTGTCATGGGTTGATAATGGGTACACGGTTTTGCCTTCCAGGCCGAAATTATTGGGTATGGTTTTTAAGGGAACCAAGAAAGTACATAAAGTCTTTTACTATAGAGACGAGTGTTTTAGTGGAAAATAGACCACTCGTAAAGTTCACACGAAACTACATCCGGGACCCGAGTGGCGTATTTTCCATATCCTCACTAGAGGATATCGATGACGTCATTTCCCGCTTTTACTCTGTTGTTTGTGCAAAAATACTCTTGTCTATGTGATAAAAAGAAAATTACACGGCGGCTTGAAAATATGAATTTTATTTTCTCGTGTAAAAAACAATATTTTACTCACTCGCCGTGCTCGTTCGTAAAAAATTGTTTTAACCACTCGAAAATAAAATTCATATCTTCGCGCCGCCGTGTAATATCCTCTCTTTATTGTTCATTTCAATCTTCAAAGGAAAAAAGAAAAAAAAGGATTGACTAAAACATCACTTGATAATATAATTAAAGCAACATTCACACAAGGAAACCAAGGGCAGATCTGATTTTAGAGGCTACATCTAACACCAGGTAAGGAGAAAGACGTATTGAACTCAGAAACAGCGTTAGGGTTTGAGGACCAGGAGCACATCTCTGCCAAAAAAGCCGATAATTACTGTTTCCCCTGGGCAGGGAGCAAGGTGTATACAGTTGTACCTGGTATTTATAAAATCAAAACATTCCATCACACTTACACACGTACATGTATGCTGTATCAGTGTGTGTTTTACATTCTCTTACCGTCTGTATTTTCTGATTATCACAAATCCTGTTCCTGCTAGAATCACTACAAAACAACAAAAAGGCATTATAATAATTGTGAGTCAGTTGTTCTATTAAAACATTTTACATGTGTACAAGGTAAATTTTCCAGCACGTTCTTTTTGGAAATTAAAAACGTCTCAAAATGGGAAAACACTGAATTTTGCGGTGTAAATTTAATTTAAATAATTATTTTAAATTATCACATCCATTGGGCTGCCCACGAAAGGCTCTGTCTTATGAAAATTTGTAAGTGATTTTATTTTAAGGTCCACAAATTGCACAGAAAAAGGTTATATTGTTGTATCCAAAGAAGGCATAGCTTGTTTTGTTATGTGCGATAAATTAATACACGTAGCTATAAAAGACAAACGACATGTACACTACGGAACTTAACAGAAACAGTCGATTTTCTTTGTCTCAATTTGATTCTAATTTTTTCTACAAAAAAATATAATTTTTGGCGAGAAAAGGTCATAACTACATGTAGATAAGTGATTGACCAGTACCTGCCAGCGTAACTCCAATAACTGCATAAACGATAGAACTTAGCTCACACTCCTATTAATGAAAGAAAAATAATTTAGTCCAGTTAAGTACAGTAGCAATGCAAAGTTTAACCCTTTAAGCCCCAACAGTGATCAGCATCAAATTTCCCTCATCATGTCAGTGCATTAAAACACATACAGGTCATGAGAATTAGGGAAACGATCACCAAAGATGAATTGTATTGATGTTTCAACATGTTCTCCCAAGTAGTACACAACAATGTGTATGAAGACCAGCAAGGAGAATTTTAATGTGATACTGGGGTCTAAAGGGTTAAATTTTGTTACTGCATGTGAATTGATAGTAAGCATCAACATAAAAAGTTCAGAAATCTGCACTCTCTTAGCTTTCAAATGCCATAATAGCTAGAAATTACTTGATATAAACAGGAGAAAAACAGGTGAGTGCTGAACCGCACAGTTTAAATATTTCCTGCCAAATCAAGCAGTGGTACCTTGAAATGTCATCTTTTTTTCTCAGTCTATGCTAGTACTTACTCGTGAAGGTAAAATCTCTGTGACTGTGTTTTCATTATGTCTGTACCCAGAAGGGACCATCTCGTGTCTTGAAGACACTACTTGAAGACTTTGGAAAGCCTGGACTACTGGAGATTGACCAAACCAGATTTGTGTATTCACAGTAGTCCGTGGCAAATTTCTACCAAATATGTATTGGAGACTTAGTACCTGAGTTTCTTTATTTCGCGTGTACATGGCACTACATTCTGATCCAGCAGAAAAGGAACCTGCTGGACATTTCTGGTTTGCTTCACATTTGATTGGAGATGAATCTTGCCACTAAAATGCAAACAATGGAAAAAAGGGTTGCAATCATCCTCTCACATTACAAATTTGCCAGAAACATTTTTTTTCCACAACAAATGTTCACCATTAATATTTGCACACTGAGGAAACAATGTTGACTAAATTCCAGGGTTGTGTGGGTTGCACTACCTAAACTGAGCATGTGCAAAATGGGGATCAGCCTGTTGCCTGAGCCTTTTCGTTTCCACTGAAATGCTTCCTAGTTTTCACAGTGAGGAAACAGTGATTCCTAATTGTTTGCGTGCCCAAGAAACTTTGTGGGATTTACAAGTTTTCCATGCCATTGCTTCCTTGTTTGCGGGGGCCTTAAGAAATAAACTCATGAATTTTTAACCCTTAAAGGCACAGTACAACAATCATCTGCTCCCATCCCTATCCCCCACAAAGCATGCATGTATCAGCAATGGGTCCTGATGAGCATTCAGGACTTCCCATTGCCACTTGGTTAGGGGTAGTCCAACAGCCACAAATGAAACACCGCAGGAGAAATCGGTTCAGCTTACCGGACAATAATATCCTTGAGGACACTCTAAACAAAATGTTTGGCCTCTTTCGACTTGGTACCATCCTCTTTTACATAACTGGCAAATGTCAAAACCTGCACTTTGTTTGAAATAACCTATAATTGTAAGAGAAGAAAATACAGTACATTCTTTGGTGAAGTTTGTGACATCACTCGGTTTATGTAGGAGGCTAAATTTCAACGAGTGAACGATGTCTGTCTCTGTCTGAGGGGCCCGAGGGGTACCCTATGGGTTTTGGGGTGGGCTGTGCCACGCAGAAGAGTAAGATAGCTTATAACTTGGAGTACCTCGCCCGGACTGTGAAGTGTCTGGATTCGATATCGATCAACTAGGACCTACTTTATTTTGCATCGCATAACCCGTCGAATGCACTGATTTTGTGGACTGAGGTTTGGCAGGTTTTGTTGCTAGTGTACTTGCCCAAGGGATACAAATTTTCAAAAAAAAATGCAGGCAGGACAATTAACTCGACTTGGTTCGCGAATTCCCATGCATATGTCGTTTATATTTGCACTCATTTCCTCTTTTAATCTCGAAGCCGAATTATTCGTTTTTTGAAGGAGTCCATTTTGAAGCAGAGTCAATTTGCATGCGTGATAACTGTTTACTGAGATTGGGAAGCAAGCAGCTTTTGAAAGTGCGAGTTGAATTTGAACACTTTCGTACTGTTCAAAGGCAAAGCAAATGAAATCTATTCGGCTAAAAAGTTGAGACGTAAAACAAGTTTACACGAGAGCTGAAAATAATTTTTTTAATGGGGAAATTTAGAAATGTAAACAATTATTATGCAAATAGCACGCTTTGCTTTGCGATTCGTGATTATGCAAAAAGCACACTTTGCTTCGCGATTCGCGAAGCAAAAACACGAAAATTATCATAGCTGACTTGACTCGCAACAAGAAAACATAAAACATACCCCTTAACTTGTCGGCATGAGTTAAAAAAGCCAAACTCCGGCCTATAGGCAGATAAATACCATAATAAAATCGAGGGAATAACTGCTTGCGCTTGCAAATGATTTTCCCGCACGTTTGGGCAGGATCTCTGGCACGTGCAGCTACACACGCAATGCCTTTGTCCGTGTGACTGGGAACTAACGGCGATAATGAAGTCACGTGTTTCCCAGAAAGTCAGAAAATCTGAGATCTGAGCATTTGGAAGGCAGAGTTGTGGTGTATTGTTGTTGGCCAAGTTTTTGCTCACTTGCATACAAACGTAACTAGTTGTGCACATTTGTGCCACAGCCAAGGTAAAAAAGGAAACACCACCGGTTGTTTTTAGTGGCACCCATACTTGTACACTACCATATGATATCCTTCTCTTCAATTCTTCCCCTAGTAGTTCAAATGAACTTAGTTCAAGTTCAAACACACATCATCGTAAAGATTACACACATGATTATATATTCAATCCTTCACTCATTTATTATGATTTGGCCTTGCCTAGAGCAGGGTCATTCAATCATACAGTGTTTGCACAGTGTTTGCACATACCTGTGCATACAGGGTTTGCACAGGTATCCCAGGCTTTCAGAGTTATTCGACCGGCTATAATAACCTTTATTACAGTGTCATCAGACCGTTTTAATTTGAGCCTTACTGCAACCGGTATGTTAAACAACGAAATGAGGATTTGTATGGGAAAAACGATTCCTACTTGAAATTTAAAGGGTCAACGACTCTTGAAAAAAAATTTCTCGCCTGGTTGCCCTTACTGGTCTATTTGAGTCCTGTATGGTTTTTGGATCGATTCGATCCAAAATATGAGAAAACCATATAGGACACAAATAGATAAGCCAAGGAGATGAGCTGAAAAACTTCTCATTTTAAAATTCAATCACGAATCAGAGCTTTGTGATGGCAAAAGGAAAAATTTACACCAAACGGATTCGAACAATGGTTTAACTTTATTCTTGAGGCGAAACATTCTGGCCAGAACAAACGAAGAAACATCACCATAAAAATCTACTTGACATTTTATTCCTTCTCAGTTTTTGGGCTCAGGAAGTCATAAACTTTGCGCTTCCCCTCTGACTTTGACATTTGTCTAGCAAAAACAAAGACAGAAGACATTACAGATGAATTAAAATTAAAGAAAAAATGGCAAGGCAGGCGCATGGAAACACAGTGTCAAATCTTTATACGGGCCGGGTGTGGTAAAAATAATGATCGGTTGTTCTCAAAAGTCATCGGAAGCAATCAGGAAAAAGGTTTTCCATGATTGCCAAAAATGACGAAAATGTTAAAGAAAAGTGACGTGGGCCATGTTTTATCAAGTATGACACATGGATCCATGTACATAGAACATATCACGCTAATTATAATGAAATCATGTTCTTATACATACATGTAGACATTCAAACATAGACATTTGAACCTGCACATTACATACCACCCATAAGAGATAATATCTCTTATAAAGAAATATTATTTCTTTTAAAAAAACTGAATTTTCTTGCAAAACATACTGGTCCCTATTACATGCCATTTTAGAAAGCAGGAGAAATTTAGTAATTACATAATTAATGTCTTGATTAATGAACATCAAATCACCAACATGTAGCTAATTCACATTAAAATGGCTCAAAATTTCTACCCTCCTTAAGGACTTTGTACTCAAGTTCATTGCTGGGAAGGAAAAAAACAAGATAAATGTACCTTGAAGGCAAGGAGTGCAACTCTGAGCACCAAACTGATTTGCCTCTTGTCCAGCTGGGCATGGTGAACAAAAGCCACATCCAGGCTTGCTAAATAACAAAAAAAAAACACAAAAAGACTGATATAGTAATGTTCTGTTTTAACCATACAAAATTAATATACCTCCTCAACAACGAATTCTTGATCTCCTAAATAAATCTATCATTAATGTCGCAGTTCCTTTTAATAATATACATGTACAGCACAGAGATGTGAATATAATACACAAAATAACAACACATTATTTTTTCTGAAGCATCTCAGTGGTCCAGAATCCTAAATCCTTGAATCTGATTGGCTAAAGATGCGTGCTCCAGCAGTCCGGATTTTCCCATACGGACCCCGCGTATGGACCGCTCCAATCCGCGGGAAAACTTGAAGTGAAATCATTTCACTCCCGCACAACGAAACGTTGGATTTTTCTTCTTAAAATGGAACTTTTCTCTCACTATCCGTTGTAAAGTGAAAGGAAAAATCAGCAATGAAATAATAGGCCTGGTTATTCTATGAAAAAGGCGAGTTTTTCTGTGTTTTTTATTCGAGTTGTGGTTTTCTTATTTACACGCCATTTGATTTAACATGGGTTAACTGCAAGTTAGTCTTTTGACCTCAGTTTCTCGGTTAAAATGTCGTTATTTTCCTTGGAGATCTCTTTTCTAATCCTGTCCCATTTAGCTTCATTCAAAACAGTATGATTATTAATGACTGTTAGCTAAAATAGTCAAACAACACTGTGTCTTTGACAAGGACTGCTGAATGTCAACTGCATTTTACAGATTGCTGTAAAGCTTAATTTATAAACATATTTTGTGACAGTGAATTCTCCAAAATTATGTTCCTAGACACAAGGTAGCACATGTAAATGATGAAACAACAGTTGCAAAACATGTTGCTTAGAGGTGTTATACTAGGCAATGTTGTGTGCAACTTGTCTCGCAACCGAGCAACAAAATTGCGGGACAAGTTGCATGAAAATTAATTTTCCTAGTGTAAAAGAATCTAACAAAGTGCTGCAGGCATTAGAATTAACAGAACTAAATTTATAATACAATGTGTTACTGGTTCTGAGCTTAATGAGCATAATTATTTTTTATTCCATGGGGACCTCCTTACTTGCAATATCCACCAAGACCACAAGACATACATCTTTGACTTCCAGAAGAACTAAAAGGAGAAAAAGCACGGTTATAATTACATGTAAACATACACGTAATGAAATATTTAAGTAATCAGATTACATGAACTCTCTTTAACCCACTGACTCCTACACCAGCCAAAACCAGCCAAGCCACGCATGTTCCACATGGAGGACACTCTATCCCCTACCTCCCCTACTAGGTACTTTTTTGTCCTCTAAAGCCGTCAGTTGTTTAGGAGACATATAAACCAATCAGAAACTGTCTTCTGTGCATATATTTATGAGTTTTAGGGGTTAGGGGAAAGGCAGCTTTTTAATCGACCACACAGGGTTTGCAAACGAAGAAAGTGACACCCCACATGGATCGGTTCTAGATTTTCAAAATGTATCTTTATTTCTTCCGTTCTGAAATTTGAAATATGAGTGGAAAATTTCAGCAATTTTCATTTTCAAGGTTGTTTCCTGGCTGCCTAATTTTTACAGCAGAATATATTTCATTTAACTACTCCAGTGTGAAAAGAAGTTAAATTCAATTGGGAAGCCTACGATGTTTAGTTAATTCAATTGGGAAGCCTATGATGTTAAGTTATCTGCTGTGCATTTGGGTAATTTTCTCTACTCTTGACAAATTTTAATTTATGAAAAACATGCAAAAACATGCGGGAGTCAATAGGATAATTTCAAAAGTTAAAGGAAACCAGTTTTCGCGAGATGACATGATTAAAAATTGGTTGACATGTGGACTTGGGATGAGCGTAAACTTTTGTGGCCTTTAAATAAGTTCTAATAATGTTATAGATACAAAATAGTGTGATTAAGTACAAATGTTAAGTTAAACATGGTGTTCACAGTTCATTCCCAGCAAAACATTTTGACACATTACGAGTGTGACAGGATGTGTAAACAAGTGGTTGTGCTTACTCAAATGTCATACAATAGAACCTCAACAACTCTAACCTTAGTATCTCAAACTTCTCGCTAACTCAAATAAAAAGTATTTTTTTCATTATATTTACTTTCCTTTAGACTTGTAACTGATTTTACCTGATTGCGCGAGTTATCAGGAGTCTACTGTAGTACATGCATATTTTGGAACTTTATACACGAGTACAACTTTGTGTGGCTTGTATGTTATGTTAAGAGCATAATTATATCAGAGAAAAAGAAAAGAAAAGAAAATTATATCAAAGAAAAAGCTTCAATGGCCAATCTTGCTCAAGTCACATTTTGTGTGACTAGTTCATTTCCATATTTCTTCTGTGACTAGTTCATTTCCATATTTCTTCTGCGACTAGTTAATTTCCATATTTCTTCTGTGACTAGTTCATTTCCACATTTCTTCTGTGACTAGTTCGTCATGTATGACAAATGTGCAAATGAGCTTCTGCACACACTGCTTGCCTATGATTACGTCATGGAGCAAGGTCTCAAAAAAAATAAAAATTAATAAATAAATAAAGAGACAACCCACATAGGGTGAGCCGTGCTGTGTATGCTCATCCGATAAAACTTGAAATACTGGATGAGTACATCTGGCCGTTATTATAATTATTAAACAATTTAAGCCTACATGAGTTCTTGCAATACAGTATTCTTGGTTTTCACTGTCACACCATAAAATACTAAAATCAAAACCAGTTGATGAAAGAAGCCAGGAATTTGTAATATTATAAAGGATACACAACTAAACAACTTCACCAAGTCTCAGATATGCATGCTATTCCGTTGTTGAGTTATTTGCTGAAACGTTCGACTGAAATTTGTAGACCTCAGTATGGAAACGCCATGTTGGTGTCCCTCAGAGGGGCACAAACATGGCCGCCGGAAATCAATGAAAACATCTGGAATTCACTTCTGCTCTTCCAACGACTACTTTTCTCTCGTGAACAGCTATACAACCACATTAATTTCTCTCCTAATGCTTCAACTGTCCAAACGCTAAAAATCACAAGGAGAGCCCTTTTTTGCGAAGGAGAAAGCTTTGTCACGGACGTTGTGTTGATGTCACGTAGGGTGAAAAGCCAGAAATTTAATATTCTGTCTTTTCAAAACGAAAGACGCTACCACGCTGAAAACTTGTGAAAAGATATATTTTTAAGTGATCTTCAACGTGGTAGGGATATAAAATCTGAAGACCTCGCGATTTATGATTTTAGAATTTTATGACGTCACGTGAAAACCAGCAATATGTTACAACCATATCGCATTTTCTTACTAAAAGCATGTTTAGTGTGATTTGTAAGATCTTGTCTTATAACAAGCTTAGGGCCTTAACTATACAGTTTACAAATAAAGTTCACTGTTTAAACACTAACCAATAAACACATACACACATTATGCAAATTGCACAATGCCATTATTTTCATCTACACAAGGCAATGCCAAAAAAAATTAAGAACAAAAATAAAAAGAAACATTGATCTAATACGGTTTTGTCCATGTTTTGTCATCAAACATTTACATTTACTGTAAATGTTTACAGTACAATTACAGCACACTTGTGTATATGTTGTAGGTTAAAATGAATCTCAGGTCGAAATGATTTCAAACTAGTTTGATTTGTATTTCCTTTGTTTTATGGTCATTCTCATCAAACTGAAACAAAGGAAAATACAAATCAAAGTAGTTTGAAATCATTCTGACCTAAAATTCATTTTAACCTACAAAATATATATGTTACAGTGTCTGTCCTTGTTTTCTCCTCAAACATTTTGTTTGACTGGCTCTTACTAGCATGACTTTTGATGCTCAAAGTTGTTTGTCATCAAGACTTAGAAAAGCTGTGCCAAACTGTTGACACTAAATTATTAATTGTTGTCACCTCCGAATTTTCTACACAGTTTTGCAGAAATGTTGCATGTACTTTTGTATTGTAACTCTTTAAGCCCAAAAATCAACATGCGTGTTCTCCTTACTAGCCTTCAAATATTTCTTAGGGTACAAGTTGTATTTAACCATCACAACATTTAATGTTTAGTAACTAGTCATGTCCTTTATTCTCATGATTTGTATGTTTGATCAAGTACGTAGTGATATTGTAAGGAGAAGTTTAAGTCAGATGCTTGCCACAGAAAAACAGTCAGAATGCAAGTGAGGTACTAACTTGGAAAAGAATCCTTTTGGACACTGTTTACATTCTGTTTGTCCAGGGTAGTCTTGGTGTTGTCCAGGCAGACAAGCCTTACATGAATCTTTTCCAGAATCCTTCTGAAAGTAGCCCCCTGGGCATGGCAAACACTTGGATTGTCCTGTTAAGTTTTGGTAATATCCAGAGGGACATTTGTGACAGTATTTTGTGTTTTCACACCAGCCCTTGATAGAGCAATTCCGGCAATTAGGGAAACCTAACAATGAATAGATGCAAGATATCTGTCAGTTTTCAACAAACTGTTTGTGGTGCTGCTTTCAACATTTATCAAAAGTTTCAAGAACGTGTTATTTAATGTAATTCACAAGTCCATTCATCTATCAAATTACTGTTTGTACACGCACATGTACACAGTTCCCACTGGAAACATCCCTTGATAGCTTTAAGATTATTTTTCCTCTCCTTGGAACAGTCATTTACAAAAAAAGTTCTTGGACCACTGACACACAATAACCTTGGATGTTAATGGCACAAAACTTTCTGGAAGATTATTTTCTTCTTCTAAGAACTTTAAACTACCAAAGGCAAACCTTTCAAAAGTGCACTCCTTTGAAGCAAGAGAAAAATATATGTTAGACAATACTTGTTTTCATTACACACTTATAATTTCATGTTATTGTTCTTGTATGCTAATCACTTCTTTCATAAAGGCATGCTTGTTTTAAGGTCCATTGCCACAATTTTTTGGGAACTGTATGAAGTCATTTAATGAGTACACGTTTTTCAGGTCTAAAAATTTATTGATGACACAATACATTTTTCAGGTCAAAAATTTATCACTTGACTGCAGCCTCACAAGTTAATCCTGACTGGAACAATGCTGCCTGTTTATAAGACACTAGTATATAAACCTACCTATGTTTCAAAAGTTGGACTACATCAAAGATACTCACTATTGTTGCCTAAGGTTCCATTTGGGCAGGCATAACAAGTGACTTCAGTGTTGGCAGCATGAATCCCAAGTAAACCAAAATTCCACACAAGATCAGCTGAAATGCATAATCACAAACAATGTATTATTTAAAAAAAACATGGCGCTGTCATGGAATACCGTGAAAGTCTATTAAGCTCCTCCTCCTCTGAATAATAAGCTAACCCCCCACTCTAATAAGCACCCCATCTCCCATTGGGCACTCAGGTTTATAATTATTAGACCCTACTAATCTCTATTAAGCAACCCACTTCACCACAGTTGGTGTATTTTAATAAAAGCTAGGAAAAAATACATAAATTTGGCTGGTCTTCATTGATTTAGAAGTATGTTAACAGTATTTGAGTTTGGGGGAAAATTATTTTAAAATTAAATGTTTAAAGATTTTAAATAAGCCCTCCCCCTCTCTATTAAGCCCCCCTCTCTAATAAACCCCCCATTCATGAGGCCTGGAATTAAATAAGGGGGGGGGAGCTTATTAATTTATGTGGCTTATTTAATAATTATTTAATGTAGTATTCTGTCAGAATACGTGCCATCTGGCAGAGGAGCCCAAAGAGCTGTGGCCCCTTTTCTCAAGGAAAACAAGGTGAAAACTGAATTCACTCTGAAATGTTTTACTCTCTAATCCCACCTCCTATTGCTAAGGGTCCTCACCTTGTAAGAAAATATGAACCTGCCACTGCACATACATTGCACAGTCAAAACCTGCATTATCCAGACCTTATCTGCACCTTTCATTTTTCTGGAATTTTCCGCGTGGTCCCAATTTACAAATTTATGAATGTTCATGAGTTTTTGAGCAGAAGTGAGTGATCATCTGGACTTACGATTATCCAGACCATTTTGAGTGGTTCAACTACATCTGCATAATCAAGGATTAACTGAATAGGGTATCTACTCTTGGTTTTCATCAACATGACAAAACGAGTTTGCTTGCATGAACATCATTCAGAAACAAAGGAGTTAAACGGTAGGCAAAAACAAACAACAGGAACAATTTTTGGGTCTATAGCATCCTTCAGAACAAAGTTATTGAGAAAATAATTTTAAAAACCTTACAGGACTTAGAATGCATCTTCTGTGTTGTTGTCACTTTCAAACACTAGTCCCAGTACAACGTAGACATCAAAAACGAAGTTATGAAAACTCGATCACGCAACGCAAACAAAATTAAAGTTGCCAGATAAAAATTTTTTAGCCTTTCATATCCCTGGTAGAAATTCTGATTGCCTGATTGTTCCCTGAATTGTACTCTACTCAATCCATTACTAACAGCAACAATCGCCGTTTTCACACTAGGAGACGGACAAATCGTCTGGACGGACAAGTCGTCCGACGATTTATTCGTCTAATGTGAATTCTAGACAGACAAATCAGCTTGTATTTGTCGTCGTAAAATCATATGTAGATGGACAAACAGACAATTTTGAACTTAAGGGGCCTGGCACTAACACTGGCTTGGTTAACTTGCTTGTGGAAAAAATCGCTGCCATCAAGTACATATCGAGAAGGCTTTTATTAAACGGAAGAAAATTCAACTCAGCAAAGATTTAGTTTCGTTCAAGAGACCTTTGACATCAAAGTACCTACTCTTGGACCAAAGTAATTCAGTAACACCAGTTTTAGCTGTCTTGGTCGCTGCTTGTGTTGCCAAAGGTGACCAGAAGACAAGTCCCGATAAACAAAGAAGCCAGCTGCGGTGGGAGCTGCTTTGTGTTACGCGAAAGACATTTTAGTTTTATCTTTTTCTTTTCTGAACATGAGTCGTACTCTTTCCTCTCACCATATTGATTTCCCATAAACTGTCAGTCCCTTTGCTAGTTCCATTCCCTTTAGAGAGCACTGCGACGGAGATGCAACCATTTGTTCATCTGGTGTGAATTTAAGTCGGACTTAGGACAACTTGTCTGTCTAGATGAACAAATCGACCTAGAAAAATCGTCTTTATAGACCGCCAAATCGACCGACAAATTCAGACGACTTGTACGTCCAAAATTGTGTCTGTCCCGTTTTCACACTAGACGACTTGTCCGTCTGAGACGACTTGTTCGTCCAGACGATTTGTCCGTCTTCTAATGTGAAAACGGCCAATGGCCTTGAGCAGTAGATAATTCTGGAAACTTTGAAAACGACCGGCGACTAAATTGCTTTAGAATTTTAAGCTTAAATTAAACTTGCAAGACTTGTTTCCATGAAATTTGTTAAAACTACAACACAATCAAACTGTAGCTGCGTTCTTCCTTTAATACACAGTCTGTGTACACAGGTGCAATTGTTTCGTAGTATTTAGCGTTGGAACAAGATCATTGTTGACCTCAAGTCATGTATACGTAGCTAATAAATATAAACATAGCGCAAAGTTGGAAAATGTCGATTGATTATAGAAAATTCCTAAGAGAATAATATAATGACGTGTGCTTTAACTCCGGGGAAAAGTTTCTTTCATTAAATGAATAAAGATAAGAACAAAAAGTTTTACTCTGCTCCAAATGACTCACATTGAAAGGCGATTCCGGTAAACATCACGTGAGCAGCATTAGTGTATTTACGGACAATTTTACTAACCTGTGAAACACAGCAATAATACGGAGACGTTGAGCAGGGTATAACACTGTACCATTTCCAGATGCTCTAACCGTCATCTCAGTAACATCTCGAGGTTTTTCTCCACTTTTTCTTTGATTTCCTAATATTAATTTCAGCTGCTAAAACCGTGACAAACACGCTGTGACAGAAAACAAACAAATTCACAAGTGCGCCCTTACGCTCGTGCGCATTTCTTTGATGTATGACCGCTGAAAATACAGCGGCAGTTACCAGTTTCTCCAGTTAGAAACAAAATGGGGGACGTAGGAGGACGTTTCTCAAGTGAGGTGTGTTGAAGGGTTACGGAAAATTTATCGACCTCAGACCGCCTTAGAAGGGTAGCCTACTTACAAAAGACGTCACTGAAACGCGGACGTTGTGAAACAAATTTGCTGCTTACAGTTTGTGAATATCTGAAAAGTTTTTGATCCAGTGGCAGAAAGATCTGAGAAATGCAGTGGGTAAGGTCTCTTCTAAGTGCCTTTGTAAGGACGAGACGGCTTGTGGGAACTGACTTGCATGGAAATAAGTATTATGAAACCATTCGAGAAGGAAAAAAGCCCAAAAGAGAGATGATCAATAACGTTAAACATATGCAGTACACTCCAGATATGATGCCCATAGAATGGGAGGCATGGATAAGAGGGAAGAGAGATGATCCTCCTACTCATGACGAATTGCTGGCGCAACAAAGAAGAGTAGAGACTATCAAAGAAAGGGCAAGACAAGTGGAAGAAAAAGACCGAGAACAGCATGCCCTGGAGCATGAGCCGCCCCACCTAGTCGCACCAGTAGGACATGCCGCAACACCATTTTATGAGAGCTTGGACAATAGAGCAGAGCCCACTAGTACTGGCACAGCATTCCAGCCAGGAGAATGGACCATGGAGAAAAATAATTCAGGGAGAAAAGTATCAGGTGGAAAGGATAGTGAAGATACTTTTGAACCAGAGTCTTGGGTACCACCTGATAATCCATCACCAAATAAGGGGTCCTAGTGCAGTGTTGTGTTCTTTATTGAGTCTGACATAACTCAGAAGTAAGAAAGCGTGCTTGAGTTACTCTGCCTTTGAATGGCACAGGAATAAAAATAAAATAAAATAAATAACTTTATCATAGTCTTGATCTTTTAGCCATGCACAAGTGCACAATTAATCTGGGAGACTGGAATCCAGATCAAATTTGAATTTGGATTTTAAAACTTAACCAACAGTCTCAACCAATGATTGCATTTTTTGGTGCAATGTGTCACCACAATTCAAAAGTAGTCTAGTTCATTAGCTTTAAAAGGTCACAATCCTTGGTCTGGGACTGGTGGATTTTGATCCACTTTGGCAGCTTCTGTTTCTCAAAGTCCAACTTTAATTTGATCTGTGCCAGTAAAAATGCAATCATTAGTTGGGATTTTGAAGTTAATTAAGCAGACATTAGAACAGCATGATTGTCAGTTGCTATTTTTAATGTCATGGTCTCTGCTCCATAAAATTAATTTAATTAAAACCTACCAGAATTTCAGTGTGAGAAGGAGGGTACTGGTTCATGCACTAAGCTCCTTTGGGGTTGAAAACCAAATGGAAAAAGAAAAAGAATGATGATGATGAGGATGAGGATGAGGATGATGAAAACGTGTTTGGCTTTGACAAAACTGCAGAATGAAAACATGAGGATATGGAACATAACAAATTGTCTAAAAGAATAATTATCAAAGCATTCCAAACGAAACAGCATTGCTCTGTCACACAGCTGCAGCTCTAGTGTCATTTAACTTCTGTGATTCAGTTATTCCCAGAAGTTCGCAAGTCACAGTGTCACTGTAACTAATAAATCTGCTAAATTGTTTTCTTACAACTTGCTTGCTTGCACACAAATACACAAGAAACATGGGTAATTTGAATAACAGTGGGTGGAAATTTACAGTTCAATTCAATAATTTCCCAGCTTTGACACCACTCTTAAATTGGTTAAGCCGCCGCTACACGAGCGATTTTTGGCTTGCAATGGTGATGCCATTTTTTGGAAAATTGTCGCGCCGCCAGCGCGCGGTGAAAATCGCATGTGTAGCCACCCTCGCACAGGTGATGCGACAGATGAAAAAATTGCAGAAAAAAATCGCGAGAAATTCAATGAGTTGAATTTTTTGCGACAAAATCTCGGTCTTTGTCAGAGGGTGGCTACACTTGCGATTTTCGCCGCGCCCTGGCGACGCGACAATTTCAAAAAAATCGCATCACCATCACAAGCAAAAAATCGCTCGTGTAGCCGCGGCATTACAGAGAGAATGTGCAACATCACAGGTGATTCACATTAAGATATTGGCCCACAACTGGTCATTGATGTAATAGAGCTATGTGCTGAAAAAGTGCTGTTGTATATGATCATGTTAGGTACCCAAACAACAACTACCGCTCTAGTAACAACATCTATCATGATTGGCATTAAAGAGGAAAAAAAACAGGTTTTTTCCAAGTGACCAGAACAGTCTGCACTTTTCACGTAACTTGAAACACAAACCAGTATACATGTAGCCAGGCTTGTGAGTGACAATTATTTTTGGGAGTGTTAACTTGAAGCAGGGTTTTCAAGATGTTTCCTCATAAATAGCATTTTCTGTGAAGAAGCTGATGAAATATCTTTAAAACCTCCCAAAAATTATTATCATTCATTTGACTTGATTGATATTTTTTTAACATAATCCTTTTGGTCCTGATATAAAAGTGCATATTCTCCTTACTATTCTCCGTTCATTTCTCATGGAACTAGTAAGGTGAATTTGTCTAAATATCAAGACATCTTATCCTTGGTGATCACAATGTTTGAGTATGTAATGGGAATTTTCATTCTTGTCACTGTTAGGGCTTAAAAGGTTAATAGTAATGTGTAATGGAGGCATTAGAACTTCACACTAGAGTAAATCCTCTTAGATTACCTGTCATATTTACATATTTCATGAATGTGCATACTGTGTAAAACTGGTAGTGACTGATGATTATGAACTGTATGTAGGCTCCTTTGTAGAATTTCAGCACAGCTTCCCAACAAATTACCGGTAGTATTACGGGAACCTGCATATTGCACTCAATGTCTATTGACTTCAACATTCAATAATTCTCAGACCACACTGAGTTGAAACCAATGGTTTTGAAGTGCAGGTTACACAGTTGTTATTTCACAAAATTTATCCTGTGGAGAACCTAGCGCAGTCTATTATTAGAGACTCTAAGCCAGTGCTTTCAATAAGCACCAACGGCCGACGAAAAGCGTCGGCTATTTCGCTCAGAAAAGTCGGCTACTTTTTGCCCTAAATTAAAGTAATTAAAGGAAGATTGTTTCAAACCCCTAGTTGATACAGTCGGTTACTCTATTCAGACGAGCTGCCTACTTCAAATTTTATTGAAACCCCTGGTAAGTTGCTGAATTAGCTTTTTCAGACAAGTAACGGGCCAATGAAAACAATTTGTGTTCAACACTGGCAAACTATTAAAAGAATATTTCAATTTACTACATGTATAACAGAGCGACAACTGACTTGTGTGTGCACAACAAGGAGTGCTGAGGTTACAGAGTTGAACCTTAGCCATAGGGCCTTCTCTGCCTGTGGGGGGCTCAGTGATGTAGAGGTTAGCATATCGGACTTCAGATCTGAATGTTGGTGGTTCGAGGCTAGTCCTCGCCATTGTGTTATTTCTTTAGACAAGAAAGTTTACCCCACATTGTCTCTCTCCACCCAGGTGTATAAATGGGTACCAGCGACATACTGCTGGGGGTAATCCTGCGATGGACTAGCATTCCATCCAGGGGGAGTAGCAATACTCTCAGCTGCATTTGCTTCATGCTAAAGAAACTGGGATAAGCTCCAGCCATGTCTCCTTGGCTCGTTTGTGTCTTTACCTTATGGGGCCTTTTCTACCAGATAACATTCATATCAGTTGGAATTCCAAAAGTGACAGTGGTTTCTGAGCTTTTTGCCCACTGCTCACTGTCAAGAAAAGGTCTGCAGTGGAGCAAAAAGAAGCCTGCAAAAATTTCAAAAATGTAAACCATTAAAACAAATGTCATACGACCAAACCAGATACTTCATGCAGGCTTTGCTCTTCTTGTTCATTCATTATTTTTGTTTCCTGGGGCCTTTCCCTTTCCTTGCATCTGTTTTTCTTTCTTTTTTCTTTAAGCTTTGATAAACAGCACCTGAGGTAATTTCTGCCTATCCTCTGTAATCCAGGGGCACTCTTGGGATAATGACAATGTCTGCCCATGTGGCAATATAACATGCACCCCACCTGCATCAGATCTCACAAAGACAGTGCCAATGACACCCTTAAGTCTCATCCACTCAGCAGTGGCTAGCGCAGCGGCATGGCGAGTGCCAAAACGTGTCCCATCAGCTTTGCAGAGTTGATAGTGCTGTGGGAGAAATTTGAGTTGTGCTGAAGCCGCTAGTACTGTGCCACTACATGAAAGTACAAATGCACCATCTTTTGGTTGCATCTTTAATGCTGCAAGTTCTGGTGACATTTCCAGTGAACTGCATCCGCAATTTACTGCAAATTCTTCAAGCAGTGACTGCTCCCAGCGATCTGTTTTACTGGTTGCACCAAAGGCTTGAAGAAGGTGCAAAAACAATGGCTTGTCTACACTTTCAGCCTTGCTTCGACACAACTGAGTAAGGAGTCCATTGTCTAGTGACAATATTTGCAGGTCATCCTTGTATTTCTTGTCAAGAATCACAAACACAACACCTCCCTGCAGACTGGGACTGGTAAGCACATTGAGTACCGTATTCAAGGTGGACAAATATTTGTCACTGTCAAATGCAATCTTCGAAAACATGTGGGCAAGGTCATTTGGAGTCACTGGTAATGGGTGCATAACTTCCAGGACCTCTAACTTCACACAGGAAGTAACTGAAGTTGTGTATGAGGCAAGTGAATAAGATCCTTTGAAGGACGTAAAGTTCAAGAACATTCCCTCCAGCAGCTCATCCAGATAACACTTACCAGGCCAAAGCTTTAATGTGAATAGCTCCTCTGGGGCACGTAAATGGCTGTAGATAAATTTGTTATCCAAATGTTTATATGTACCAATGATGTGAGTATGCAGATTTCTCAAAGACTCAAGGGTGATGTCATACACAATCCCACGAGTGGCATGGCTCTGTATATGATGGCCAGTTTTTATAACCACCCAGTTCATAAGTCCAATCAAATCATCTGACACTTGCCAACTAGAATTACGTGGGTCATGGTGCCGATGATTCACAACAATCTTCGGTTCTCCAATCTTTCCACCAATGTCAGCATCAATAATGCATGCATTCTGCTCATCTTCCATGGAAAACCAGTGGTCGATAAAGTCCAGTCTTACTTGAACTTGTTTCAGGGCATTAATATTGCGAGACCAAACATGATTCTTACCATAATCAGATGTTTGATTCCACATTTCCAAATTGACGTCTTTGACAAAGTACATCATGTTACCAGGATTTAGATCACCATGGACCTCTGCATGCTGGGTATGGAGAAACTTGAGCATACCTATGATGAACTTAAGGTTCTCAATAATCAGAGGAAAGGCTTTATGGCTTATCATAAGCGTGTAGAGCGAGCAAGTTTTATAGTGAAGTACTGGACGTCTAGGGTTGATCATACCATGAACTACTTTCAAGACAACTTGATGTTGCTTAATGCCTGTATCTCTACGGAAAGTACCAGTTCCTGCACTTTTCACTGAATCAGCTTGTTTCTCAAGTAGAAAGCAGCACCCAAAGGCTCCATGCCCAATACGCTCAACAATCCTATAGCCTGGTGGTAGTTCATGTTCAAAATGAAGCTTAGCCATATTTACATCCAAATCCTTGAAGCCACTGTAATTGTCTGCATCTAGAATTGCCAAACCTTCACACGTGACCTCTTGAACTGGTTCTACATAACCCTTGTCAATCCACAGTTTTTGCTGTGGCAGACCAGTGCATTCCCCATCATCATCATCATCATCATCATCATCATCATCATCATCATCATCATCATCATCATCATCATCATCAACAACAACAACATCTTCTTCTTTTTCTACTACTACTTCTTCTTGCAAAGGACCAGGATTGGGTTCATCAAGCAGTTGTTCCAGCAACTCAGTCTCAGCAGCTGGTGACAGAGGAACTGGCTGTGGATTTCCTCGACCATGTTGACCATGTTCTTCTTCTTCTTGCAGGGGACCAAGGTTGAGCTCCTCAGGCTGTTGTTCAAGTGGCACAGTCTCAGGAGATAACAGAGGAATTGGCTGTGGATTTTGTTCATGTTGCTGCGCAATGCCTTGCCCGTGTTCTTCTTCTTGCAGGCTGTGCCGGGGACCAGAGTTGGGTTCCTCAGGCTGTTGTTCAAGTAGCTCAGGCCGAAGCGGAGGAATTGGCTCTGGACTTTGTTTTTGCTGCTGCTCTTCCGGGGGATCCCGATTGGATCTTAAACGATTGGCAAAAAAACTGCGCATGCGAGTCTTCCATGAACTTTTTTGCATTTTGTGCGCGTAACACGACCCCGGAACAAGACTGACAAGATCCAGAAACGAGCGAGGCGCAGCAGTCTAAAAATTTTCCTGTGTGAAATTCCTCGTTCCCAGTCATCCTCGGCGCCTCGAGGCGATGGCAGTTTTTAGTTCGCAGTTGCTATAGCAGCTGAGAGCTATTGGGGCTCTCCTGGCGTCGTGTGGAGTTGTGTTAACTCTAGCTGCCCCTGGGTCTCCGACGATGCAACAAGCCCAGACAGTCATTCAAAGTAGAATCCTTCGAAGTGTATAAATAGGCAAGTTTTGACGGGCTCTTAACCAAGTTTTGCGCTGTCTCTGTGGATAAAGAATTAATCGGAGTGTTTGAATCCTCGAAAATACCGTAGATTTTGATTTGCAAGGACAGCGCAGGAAGGAATCGGACGGAAATGTTTACTCAGGTGCGTGTTAGGACTCGTTGGTCTTCAGTTTAGGTTGGCGTTCGCCAGCGGGTTAGGAACAGCTGGACGAGGAAAGAAAATGGTTGTTAAGTTTCGTTGCTGTCGAAAAGATTGCAAAGAAGTCTTTGTGTGTTGATGTTTCTCATCTACAAGCGCAAACATTTCTTTATGCATAAGTTGATTGGGGGAGATAATTGGTCAAAATTTATAAATAAAGTCCACGAAAGGCGATTGTGTATGTTTTCATTTGGTACGGGCTTAAGTTATAAACTATCAAAAATCATCCACATCATGATCTTACAGATGTTCAAGGGTTTATTTACAGCTTTCAGTTTGAGTTTTATGCGGTTTACTTTGAGCTTATATATATATGTTGCTCGGAATTATCGGCCAGTCAGGATTTTCCCCGAACCCGTGTATTTAATAAATTAAATATTCCATGCATCATTGCCAGAAGAGCCCTGACACTCTTTCCCGTTATTGAGCTCTCCAGAATCGACCGTTATTGACTGAAGTGTTTTTGGTTTCTGTAGTTCATGTCAGTTTAATTTCGTAGTTCCCACAGTTGGAACGTATTCGTGGTTATGACATTGATCTGACGATTTAGCTCGTTATTCTGAACTTCCCAAATGATGTTTGTTCATTGATGATCACCAGAAGGATTCTTGAAATCTTTCTCATTTAGCTGCAAAAAATGTTTTGTGTTTTCTTTCGCTTAACCTTTTAGAACGATCTAATTCGTGAGCTTTTCCTGGCACGAAAAGCTATTTAAATTTGATTTTCACAATTCGATTAGTAGAATGTTCACATAAGTGCAATGTTGGCATGATTTCTGGCGCAAAGTGTAATTGTCAATCTCAAGTTTTTAAAGAAACTCAAACAACTTACATATACGCAAAAACTAGCCCAACGTCTGTTTCTCTTTAATTATGTACGTATTCTTAATTCTACATTCATTCTATTATTACGAAAAAAAACACACGATTTCCCAGACTTATGCATCAGTCAATTCCAACTGCGCCCATGCCCCCCCCCCCCGGGCTAACCCCCGGGCATTAACATTTTTTTCTCTTGAATGGCAAATTCCCGGGGGTGGGGACACTTTAGCTGCAAAATGCCCCGCGGCGGGGACTAAGGAAGAGGGCAAATGCCCCGCCCCCGGGATCGTATGTCCCCAATCAACACTGCAGCAGTTTTCATTTATTGTACAATAATGCCACTTTCAGCATTTTTATGTGTGATTTTTCATTTCTGTAGGCCTGCCTCTCAGTCTTCTATTGTTTGTAATAGAACTATCCGGTGTTTAACATAATAATAAAGTTAGTATAAATGCCAAGCGATGATATTTTAATACTTCACAGACAACAGTACTACCTGAACTGCATGAAGTTGATTGTTACTTTAAAGTTCTGTTTTAAACAGTTCGCTAGTAACAAAAATCTTGACATTATAAGTCTGTTGTAACGTCATCTGTTGTGAATTTTTTAATAATATGCGAAAGTATAAAACAACGATCCCTATACACATTGTTTAGAATTCAATAATCGATCGTAATAGTTTAAGAATCATCGCAACCAAATTTTGCTAAAATCCTAGTTCAAAGAAGCATGCGTTAGTCGATTCACATGCACGTTGATCGTTCTCGATCTCGCTGTATAAAGTGATAGTTGTGCCTTGATAAGCAATGAAGAAATGCATAAAATCGAGAAAACCTCCACAAGTTTGTCCAGTCCTTAACGGACGATCCAATCTGCGACGAACTGCTGGTCCTTTGCGATAAAATCCTCCATGTTTGGATTTCGAGTCGGAAACCCCGTGTGTGTCAAAAGCCCGGGGGTAGGCAAATGCCCGACCCCCGGGCCGTGCCAGATTTGCTAATGCCCAACCCCCGGGACTGACAAGGCACGCAAATGACCCGCAGTTGCCCGGGGGGGATGGGCGCAGCTGGAATTGACTGATGCATTATGATAGCATATTTCTTTTCAAATGCGTGACTACTTTTTTCTAAACCCGACAATCGTAGTCTCCCCGTTATTCTTTAATTTTGAGCTGCCTGTTACCCATTTAATGGAGACGCTCTCTATCATAGGGGTGGTGAATGGTAAATGCGAGACTTTGCGAGACAGCGAGGCGGTCATTTTTTTGTGCGAGCCCGAGACTTTTTCAATTTTTAAAGTGCGAGACCGAGCTTTTTGAGTTTTCAAAATTCGAGCCCGAGATTTTCAGAACCGATTTTTCCTTCATAGGCGAGCTCGTGTACGAAAAAGGCGTCAAATCTGATAAGAATGTACGCGTCTGTTTTCCAGGTCGAGACCTAATTGCCGGTCTTTGTGCCTGGCACGCTCGTGCCTCATTAGTTGATTGCATTTGCAGGCCAAAGGGGCTGTTACTTTCGGGTAGCCGCTACTTTCGGGTAGCCGTTACTTTGGGATGGTTGAAAAACGTTTGTACCGTAATTGTGCGATCGTTTTTCACAAAGAGGAAGCTCAACAGAAGATGAAAAGGTCATTCAGGTTACATGTTACATGATCACGAGTTTATTTACTGATCCGTGTACACAAAGCAAACTGTAACAACAAAGGGCCGAATTGTTCGTTCTAGTAGTCTTCATGTATTACAGTCTTGCGATCACGTTGTTCCATCAGCATTCGGCTTGAGGGAAGACAGCTTGTCTTTCAATTAGTTCCTTCAATCCATAAGGTCACTTTTTCAAAAGCACTTCATAAAAGCATGGAACCTCCAGTCCTCCTTGGGGCTCACGGATTTAACGTTAAATCCGTGAGCCCCAAAATTAAACATTGCACATTTTGTAACGCAGGATTTTAGTCATGTCCTGCACGTAAGTTTCTGTGGTTGTTTTTGCTGTTCACACCCTTACTGGGACGTAAATTTTACTGTAAAGCATAGGTATAAAACTAGTTCCCTTTCACTAATCTTGTTAAACTCCTTGATGAAGTCTGTGTGATCAGACGAAACTGCTTGGAGAATGAAACAAGTTGAATAGATACGTTGCTGTGTGCTGCTCACTAGTTGTTATTTTTTTTTAAAAATTCACTGCTAAGAACCTACCGCACTAGTTGAAGAAACGTCACATTAAATACAGTAGATTTTTGTTTGAATTGTCACTTTTTGAAAGGGACCGCTACTTTCGGAGGGATCGCTGCTTTCGGGGGGTCGTTACTTTCGGGATTTAATAGGAAAGCCAAAAAAATACGTTACTTTCGGGGAGCCGTTACTTTCGGAGGGGCCGTTACTTTCGGAATTCTACGGTATAGATAAAACATCCATGAGTATATACTCCGGTTTCCCAATTTGACCCGACTCGTCAGTTTTGCGGCAGCGTTTGAACAAACAGCACAGAACGATATCGTGGATGGACCAAACCAGTGACGCCAGTGAAACAGATTTTCCTGAAAAGTCTCACAAGCGAAAGCATGAATCACGTAAGTACCTGGAATCTCTTTATGTATTTAGCTTATAAATCCTGCCATTCCAGCTTGTAAATAGCTAACAATCCGAGCTCTG